>KB698215.1:17033-33920 GCA_000349165.1 Anopheles christyi
CCGGTACCGCACCAGCCGTAAGCTCCAATGCCGTGAAATATGATATCCGATTAAATGGCTACTAATTGCTGTCGTAATCCAATTTGCAACATCATTCTCAATTATCAACAATTACCGCCGGGCTGCAATTGAATTAAAATGCCGAGATTTGAATCTTAAAATCCGGGCTTGAAGTGTTGTTGAATTTATTATGACCCTTAGCCGCGGCCAACCCCAGCGCCCAGCATCCAGTTCCAAAAGGACTGCCAGCGTGCTGGTCGTATGGTAAAACCGCAACATGAATGCCAATCGGCTCGGGCACACAAACGCCCTCTCGCTTCCCCACACAAACAACATACTGCGTAGGGCTTCAAACAAGCATTGGAGCTACTGTAATGGGAAAAACGACGGACGGATAGTTTTCGCTTCTTTACAATAGAAGCGTACTTTACAGTTCTAGCCGTCTATTCCTGCAAATCCCCAAAGATTTCTAACGTCAGATTCATACGCAAAATTTCCAATGGGAGCAGAATGTTTTGGAACAGAAAAACAGTCACAAACACACACTCATGGAAAGATTCTGGTGGAGCAGAGTTATGGTTTGAGAATGTTAATTTATTATTACACTACCAATTACGCCGGCATCAGTGATAATCATCGTCATCCGGGGACCAGCCGAGACCGGGTTTGGGGACCATCGAGATAAAACCGACGTTCAACCACGTACGAGCTGCCGGCTGTTTTTGTGTGTGTGCATGTGTGTGGCTCAGTCTCGTATGAAGCCGCTGCGGCATAAAACCGTTTTGTCGTCCGGTCTGGAACGGACCCATCCATTCTTGACTTTAGAGCAGATCGCCCCATTGAAGAAGCGAACAGAACCGTTCGCCTCACTGTACATGTGTGTTCGCTTAGTGTGCATATTGTGGTAGTGGGTAGACTAAGACACTGAAACCAGCAAGAACTTTCTTACCGCATCACCCCGATTTCCCTGCCCCGAGAAACCGCACTCCAAAGAACGTGGAGGAATTATTTATGAGGTACTATTTCCAACTCCAGCTTTCACTTTGGGGCTCGCCGCTCGTGAGACGAATATCTAAACCACACCACCAACCACAGTAGCCGTAAGGCAGCCCAAGAAGCCTGCGTGCGTGTAATGTAAATTTAGTGCCTATAACATTAACGCTATTAGAGCACCGTTTTACAGAGCTAATGTGGTTTAATTGCGGGCATGCTGCGATCGTTAGCGAGGCCACTTCGTTTCAACGAACGCCATTCGACCGCCTATGCGTTCTTGTCTCATGCCAACAAGCGTCCAGCATTTGCCAATTAGTGGCTGATATTTATCGCCTTGCTTGCGGGTTCGATACCTGGCCAGCAGTCCGAACGGTGGGTTTACTTCAGAGCATCTTCATGCAACTTTAAATCACTACCCATCCGGATTGTGCTGTGTGCTTTGCATTCGGGTAGGCTATTCGTCTTCAGGTGTAGGGATTTCTAGTACGTGCTACGCCTTCCAGGTTTGACGCCTTGCCCGGTAGCAAATGGTGACTTAATTGGCCGATGGCACGGATATCTTTGCTTTGTGGTCGATTAGTTACGATAATGGGTTTTCGGTTTTGGTTTTAATGTCTTTCGGAAATCGTGCCTCGGTGACGTTAGCGAGCAGCGATCGAAACAATGTTTCCTACCCAGCAACGTTGAATGTATGCTGTACCCATTCGCTAAATGCGCCTAGAGCTATGCAATTTACATCACACGTCTCGCTACAGTAACATCCCATATAAAACACGCCGATAGCAGATAGCGACAGATAGATCGTTTCTTGGTCAGATGTACACGGACCGGCCCCCGCACCAAACAAACAAATATCATAAACATGGCGTACTACAGCAAAACACCTCAATATTGCACCAATTAGCGTAAGCTTCATGGCCTGCCGGGCGTTGCCTTATCAGTTGGCAAAAAAATATATATGGTTTCGCACGGACGACAACGCTTATCACCGGGTGTAACCATTCATTACCATTCTCTAAATACGCTTCTAATCCAAAGGACCCCGCACATCCATCTTACCTCCCAACCAATGGGTCTCATAAAACTGACCTGATTTTGATCCTATCCGATTACCAGCAACACATCGGGAATGGTGGCTAGCCGATGGGAAAGAATAGTCCATAAAGATTTTGTCAATCTATTTTCGGACCTTCTTTATTGACCCTGCGATGAATGGATTTACCATGACCGATAGCGTACATCCAATACATTTTCAAGGTTGTTTGTGTGTACGTTTTTGTGATGTGATGCTAAACTTTGTAAGATTTGCAGCAATTCTAGAAGCCTCCTGCGGGTGGACTCTGACGCATGACGACCTACTAACAGACAATGACATCTACCGGTACTCCGTTATCGGGAGTGGATGAGTTTATGATCATGTTTTTATCGTGCATAATACTCATCTTGGTGCCTTGGTGATAGCCGGCGACGCTTCAGTGTAAGCTCACAGATAGACAGATGTTCTAGTCGGCGAAGAAAAGGTCAAAGCTGGCTCCAAAGGAAATGGAGATGCATTTTATACTTTGTTTGTGTTTGGGAGATGTGACTGAACACCTGCTTTCAGTTATCTTCACTGTTTACTATACGCGGAATCCTTCATTTACTTATGTTTTATGAGGCCACTAATACATTTCGCCCCTTCGTCTTGGAGCACACCTTCCTTCAACACAATAGCCCGCAAAATGACGCAAACCGCAACCGCTTGGCCAGATGGGCATGATTTATGTTTTTATGAATATTTTGTTGTTTTCGGCCCATGTTTGTCGCTTGCCTGTGTGCTACTACCATGCGGAAACACGTTACCATTACGCACGAGCCGGGAGTTTTGTGTTGTTTACTCGCGTGCGAACTGTCATTATCAGCTCGCGTACCGTTTGCTGGCCGTGCGCACGAGACGAAGCGCACAAAACATATGCCGCTGAACAACCCACTTAAACGGTAAACTTCAATTGTCAATTAGTAAATTCGATTTCCTGGCTCCCACTGAACGGTGTTTCCCCGTTGTTTCGTACGGCATAGATAAATGGAGGGACGTTTTGTGATCGCGTCCGCACAACTTGATCAACGTGATAAGACAATCGGCGACAAAAAACCATCTATTTTGCTTTTGCTTATTTTCACGACTATAACGGGTGAATTTGGTAAAACATATAATTCTAAAAGTTTCTAAATCTTGAAGCTTCTCCAAAGATTGTATCACTGTTTTTTATTCATATATTAAATTTTAATCCCCAAAACCATCACAGACCTTTTAGTACACCTATTGCTTTTCCTCCAAGTATTTCCACACCTGAAGTATAACGCTCTATCTCCCTCTCTTGATTTGCCATACTGATACTAGCGATAGGAGAGAGAAATATCCAATTGCGCATACTGCTCAGCAAATGCGTGAAGCGACACTGTCTGAGAGCCTGTCGCGTTAGACAACGGCCCACTCTCCTTCGCTCTAACCAAGTGTCCGCTTAGAACATAAGAGAGGAGACAAACCAATTACTCGCCCTCTACCAGTAGCGTGCGAAAGAGAGATGCAATTCAAACAATTCACTACCGTTTCGTTTCCTCTAGACCTACATCAACGTCTCCTGGTAAACGGAACGGGTTGTCACGCTTGTTGCCGTTTCTGCGAGCACCTTCCCCGGAGGACACAAGGCCAAAGTCGATTAAAATACCCCCACCATCGGCTGAGTCTGCTCAGTAAACCGTTAGCACACGGTGCGGGAAGATCCCTGTTTTTCGTCTCGAGATCCTGACCGTTCGTAGCGTAGTGAACTGAAGAAAGCAACCACCTCACTTGGTATAGTGCTTACCAGGCACATTGCCGGCCTTATTGTGTGCTACAGCTTTTCTCCCTTTACAAGACTTTTAATTAGCCAAAGTCTTTCAAAGTGCGGTGGATTATTGTGATACGTGAAGTGAGTACGTGAAATAATCTTGCAACAGTAGCAGCAATACAACATCCACAATGTCGTAAGTATATTGCTTCTTTGTTCGAACAATCCTTCAGTAGTTTTCAATGCTTGGTAGAACAAAAGTACAAGTGGACCTAGATCTAGTTTAACACATCCTCACATGGGCTGACCTAATGCTCTAGTGAAGTATTTGCTTATTTGTAGCCTCTACTAGTGACCACCTGATTTCGTCACGATCGGGCACACTTGTCAAACACATGCGCTATGACCATTGTAATAAAACTAATAGAAACTATTTAAACCAAGGCAAACTTAACGCCATCCGTCTACTGTGCTGGCACCAAAGTGAGCCAACTTAAGCATCAACAGCAAAACAAGCAACGCCTTATCGGTTGCTCTTTTAACACCAAATAGTACATTCTGAACACACTTGTGCCTTGATACAAGGACTCTAACAAGTGTCAGACGGCTGATATCGAGCAGATGAGCTAACATTGCGATACTAGTAAGAAAAGAGACATAGAGCTCTTCAAAATTTATTTTTTACTATCACTAGTTTTGAGATGAAAGTCACTATTGTGTTGTGTTTACAATACAACGACAATAGAAAGCCACTTGAGTTCTGCGAATCAATTACAAACCAACACGAAACCGAAACAAGCCCTAACAACTTGCTCGCATGTCTGCGCAAACAATGTCGGTGCTTGTAGAAAAATGTCTATTTTCGCGCACTTTTCGACTGGTTCTTTTTTGCATTTTTCATGCAACGCACCACGAACAAACAATTGTTACATGCTCATATTTTCTAGTTAATTCCCCTACTTCAAGTTGTTTTTTAAATTTATTGCCTCGTCTTTGAAAAGGCATTTTGAAAAGATCAACGTGCTAATATAACGCCCTGGTTCAACGATCGGATAAAGATCGCCTAAGATAACGGCACGACATTACCCGGCAAAGACTCTACGCAGTATCTACCTTTATGGACAGATAAAACCTAGACCAGTTAATCATACGACTCTGTCTCAGCGATTATCATAATTCATGCAAACAACCATAACGGTGTGCGGAAAATCCACACACATATGTGTGACCATGTTTAGTGATAAGTCCATTAAATCTCTGGAAAACTGACGCACTAAATGAACAATTAAAAGCATTTAACGATTCCTGTCTCAATCAGATACCGCAGGCGAGACGGCATGCTCTTTTGTGTACGGATTAGGACACAATCGTTTCGCGTGTTTTTACAATCGTCCAATTAATCGCGCACGTGATCAGGTGCAAATTTTGGTACGCCAAAAAGGTGATTGGAATTTGGCATGTTTATTGTTGTGTTGACCATGTACATAAATCACTTCCTTGGACGTCACTTACATCGAACGGCAGAGACCACTTGAACGAATAGCATCGTCGGACTTTATCACTCCGGTGTGATAAGAGGCATTGCATGCCAATTGCAGTTATCGACCTTGAAGAGTTTGCCACACGCAGCGTCTACCTACATAATTAGGGTTAAAATGTGTATACGTAAAATGTATGAAGGCACTCGAAAACGAGAAGCACCGATAGCAATACACAAGATGTTTTAAACATGTGCGTATTAAGCGTCATTTGAAAATGGAACGACGATTCAAAATACGGCTCGTCAAACAACGCCATAGACATACGCAAGATCTTTTTGACAACTGACGCAAAAGCTTTCTAGCGCAGGGATCTTCACCTGATCTGTTCGAGAATCGCACACAGCTGACACTTGCTAGCTGGCAGTTGACCACTTGTCAATGATCCAACACAGTACAAATACGTGCCTTTTGCGCGTGTATGCATCCGCCTTCGGACATTTGCTCGGAAGGGTTCGTAAGGGTTTTGTTTTCCCGCTGAGCTCGATGCAAAATCGAAACGACGATCTGTTAGTTGATCGGTTGCTATCGGTTGGGCAAGACATTCAAGTGAATCGCGCGGGTAAATCACTGAACGTTCTAGTTTCTCGAATTTTTCCAATATGGCTAACAACAACGACTCGCCAGAACCTGCCACCAGCAGCACCTTCAGCCTTACCATCCCTCGGATAGACATTAGGTAAGCGCGGGTTGAAAGCTGGAAAGCAACCCAGACGTTGGAGAAAAACCCGGAGGCGCCAAGAATCTCGTGATCACCTTAACGCACGAGACGCAATGCGATCAGACAATTAAGTTTATGACCCGTGTGACTAATGTTGTGTACTGATTGTGCTAAGCAAACTGTTCCCTAGCGCGGGCAAACACCCGAAAAAGTCTGCACAAAGCTCACAGAAGTAAACTAATTAAGCAGCCTTCTCACGATAAGAATCGCGTGCTTTAGTAGAAGTGTAAAGATTTGACCATGCTTATCTTTACCGCTGCTGTTGCCAAATTGCTCTGTTTATTTGTTTGTGGCATTGTTTCGTGTGTCGTTAGCCTGCTCGTTTTTGCTCTAATGTCGTATATTAGCTGATAAATTTGAACATTGTGCAAATATTACTAAGCGAAGGTGCAATCTGCAAACACGAGCGGTGAAAAAAAAAAAACAATCTTCCAGCATGCTGACAAAATGAAGCTTGTCGTTATGTGGATGCCTTTTGGCTCGTGACGCGATTCTTCCACTTTCCTGATTGGTACCGGCATCAACCCTGTTATCGGTGGTCTCGTGAAGTAATAACGGGCTGACAACGGACAGCCCCTTGTCAACATGACATAAACACACACACACACACACATGACAGATTGAACTCTCACGGCATCATCACAATCGTAAACGATCATAACTGAGTTTTGAGTTTCTTTTTGCCTAAGTTTGCCGTTTTCTTTTTTTTTATTGCCGCCCATCAAACGGCCTTATCGCGACAATTGACACCTTGCCGTGTGGAGACATTGCTAACCTGCCCAGGGATGCGCAAATTGTGTGGCACCGTGTCAGGTGCACTTGCAACTTGTCAATCGAGTTGCCACGAGCCCAAGCACCGCTTTCGTAGCAGGGCGGCGAGCGACAACCACCCCCGATGCTATAAGCTTTTGATAGCTTTAGACGCCATCAAGAGTGGACAGTTTACTGTGCCTGGAGGTATTGCTACATCAATCCAAAAGCTTGCACCAGCCAATGAAGAATGAAGTTATCAGCTGACTTTAATTGTCTCGAAAAAGTTGATTCGTTCAGCAGAAGCATGCGTTGGTGCGGTTAAACGCTCACGGCACTGGCAGCGAATCCGTCGTGTCGAGTTCCCAAAATAGACTTGCCCAAATTACGTTCTCGCGTTCATGAACTTCACGTACCATTCGGTTCGTGCTGGTCTCGGTCACCCAAAACCAACCTGGCTGGTCTATGTCATTGCCCGTTTCGGCCAGTTTCATCACTAGAGAGAACTTCCGCACCCATTGAGCACGATACGGATGAAAGGTTCAGTTTGTACCTCATCAGCGCATCACGTGAAAAGTGCTCCTCGCTAGTGCGATCGTATGCAGGAACTCAAGCAGTTTTTTTTGTGTGTGTATCCTCGTGTACAAACAATCTACGCTCGGTGTCAACAGTGATTGGCTGCCAAAAACTTTTAAAAACCAAACACATGAAACATCCCAATCCCTCGGGGCCTAGTGAGCATTTTCGTGGTCAAAATCATGGCCGTTCGTTGCACTGCACGTGTTCACGTACTTCTGGCAACTTGCTTTGGCACCGGTGGAAATGCTTCAAATATCTCCAATTAATCATGTTTCGAAGTAACAACCCTTCAAACTGTCCATCCACATTCGTTTAGGGGTTATTCCGAATAATGGTGATGTTTCTCAACGATTATTATTCGGTAGCTTACAACACAACACTCCAAGGAAAGACACGAGCGCTTGCAAGTGGCGTAGACCAGATTTACCACCTGGTGCGCCAGACGGACGCGCTCTGTTTATCCTTACAACCGGAGACACTCGTAAATTTATGGCCGATAGGCGTTGCTGTGCGATGCTAATTCTAACAACTCTACGTACAACCGGCAAACGTGACCGCTCTCGTGCTATCAGCAAGGTAGCGCAAACGCGCGGAATGAGTAAGCCACGTTCAGGTGAATAAATTATGATCTCACGTTAGTTCACTTGGGGACGTGTTACCAGGAACAGCCCAATAAATACATAACTTCGAATGTGCATCGTTACTTTTACTTTCGTCTCAATTCGTCAATTTTTCAAGTCAAACCCTTCATACATCATATGACCCAGATTTGTGGCTAAGCTACGTCAGCTGATGCTGGTGATTAGAACATCGTTCCGTGTTCCGTTACTCATCCGACCAAAAACTACTTCGCCAGCAGCGCACGAGAAAAGGTAGAATTAAAGACAGGCATTGGCAAAAATGTTAATTTTAGCACACCAACACTACCAACACTGAACACCACTGCTGTCACCCGTTGTGTTCCGAAACGCGGTTGTACAGGCGTCTTTAACGAGTGACCGGTTAGGGAAACAATAAAAAATGATTATTTCCTTCCTTTTTTTACTTTTTAACCATCTCGCCCTCGTTAGCATTCATGTAACTATGAGCGAAGAAGATGATTTGTTGTATAGAGTTACGCGCACAGTAGTTAAAATCCGGATCAAGCGAGAACGGTGCATTCGATGGCCCTTATGTCTCGTATCACTGGGCTTAGAGTTAGCTCATTACATTAGAGCAGCGAAGCCGTAATTTCAACACCTGGAACTGCACTTGAAAATCCGTTTATTGCGCAGTTTTGTCTCAAGGGCGACCTTGAGGTCGCTTGTACACTTGCTCATGACTCATGCGGCAAGCAATTGGCACATTTGCTGACGGTAAATCCAGCTGGCAAGCAAGTGTTACCGCGAAAATGTGAAAATCCGCATCACCAGCACAACAGTCACACTAAGAACATGGTTTCGTTCTCTCTTCCTCCATTGCAGACGAACGTCCAGTGACACACAGCTGGATAAGGTCCAGATCAAGTCCGCCTCGGTTTACAACATTCACGGTCTAAGCGGCTCACAGCACTCTCTGAGTGTGCCACCGATTCACAAGGATGTGGTCGGTTATCGCGGAAGCAACGAGTTCATCTGTAAGTATAAATCGTACCATGTCCGTCCGTTTCTGTATTAACGCCTCCTCATCTACCACAGTAACGGACGACAAGCAATCAACGATGGATCAGATCAAATCAATTGGGCCATGGGCCCGGCGCAAATGCAAAAATATGTGCCGTCGTAAGATCCTTTACAAACGTGTTCCGGTGCTCAACTGGCTGCCAAAGTACAACATGGATGACGCCGTAGGTGATCTGGTGGCTGGTATTACCGTTGGACTCACTGTCATCCCACAGGCTCTCGCTTACAGTAGCATCGCCGGTTTACCCGCTGCGGTAAGAATCGGAAGAAATGATTTTTTCCTCTTCAAACACAGCTCAACACCTCACGGAACGTTTTCTCTTTCTTCCTCTTCAGTATGGTCTTTATGGTTCCTTCGTCGGTTGCTTCGTTTACATCTTGCTCGGTTCCTGCAAGGACGTCCCGATGGGACCCACGGCAATTGCGTCTCTCTTAACCTTCCAGGCTTGCGGTGGTGTATGGCAGCGTGCCGTACTGTTGTGCTTCCTGTCTGGTCTGATCGAGCTACTGATGGGACTGTTTGGACTTGGCTTTCTGATCGATTTTGTATCCGGTCCTGTAAGCTCCGGCTTTACATCCGCCGTCTCGTTGATCATTCTCAGCTCGCAGGTGAAGGATTTGCTCGGAATTGTCGCTAAAGGTAACACCTTCATCGAGCAATGGTCATCGATTATCGACGACATACACAACACCCAAGTAGGAGATGCTCTGATGGGTTTCATCTGCATTGTGGTGTTGCTGCTGATGAGACTTCTGCCCCGCATCAAGGTCGGACCACCAGATGTTTGCGATCAATCCATTGGTCAGAAGATCATCAACAAGTCGCTGTGGCTTATCGGTACGGCCAGAAACGCGATCATTGTGGTGGTTTGCGGAGGCATTGGTGCGGCATTCTACGAAAATGGATCGCAACCATTCCGCATGATTGGAGAGGTTCCCAGTGGCCTACCGAGTGTACAAGCGCCACCATTTTCCGTGCCCGAGGTGAGAGATGCTAATGGCACCATCATTCAAGAGTACGAGAGCTTCGGAGACATGCTGCAAGGATTGGGATCGATGCTGATTGTTATACCCTTGATTGCTCTGCTCGAGAACATCGCCATCTGTAAGGCTTTTGGTAAGTAGTATTAATGTAATATAGATAATGAATTACCAGAAAACTTATTCAATTTATAATACTCTTCCACAGCGGATGGAAAGCCTGTAGATGCTACGCAGGAGCTGATTGCGATCGGTGTCTCTAACATCGCTAACTCCTTCGTACAAGGATACCCCGGCACGGGAGCCCTTTCACGTGGTGCGGTCAACAATGCCAGTGGAGTACGCACACCATTCGGTGGGCTATACACCGGTTTGCTCGTGATCCTTGCTTTGCTGTTCTTTACGCCCTACTTCTTCTACATCCCGCGAGCTGCCCTTGCTGCGATCATCATCGCAGCAGTTATCTTCATGATTGAGGTGCGTGTCGTAAAGCCCATGTGGAGAAGCAAAAAAACGGACCTCATCCCTGGTATTGCCACCTTCATTGCTTGTCTTGCACTTCCACTCGAGTACGGTATACTGGTCGGCATTGGATTGAACATTCTCTTCATCCTGTACCATGCCGCACGTCCAAAGATTCACATGGACCAAGCCGTCACACCGTGCGGTGTAAAGTATCTCATGCTTACGCCCGATCGCTGCCTCATCTTCCCCTCGGTCGACTACGTACGCAACCTAATTAACAAGCACGGTCTCAAGAGCCAGATTCCGGTCGTGATCGACTGTACGCACATCTATGGTGCGGACTTCACCGCAGCCCAAGTTATCGACACGCTCATCAAAGACTTTAAGAGTCGAAACCAACTGCTCCTGTTCCTGAACCTCAAGCCCTCGGTTGGTAACGTGTTCGAGGGAGCCGATCTCGAGTACCGTGTGTTCTATGACTTTGAGCAGCTAGACAAGGCAATCCAAGAGTGTCGCAGAAAGAGTATCGTTGCTTGAGCGGCAAACGATTGCACCTATATTATTAGAGACTCTAAAAAAGACAACAGTGATCTGTACATTTTAGCGATAAAGACAACGTTAAGCTATCCGTAAACTCCTTCGAACGCATGACGGCGTTCATTTTCTAGTACTTAATATGTTAACCACAGTTCCTGTCGAACGACGTACCTACGATAAATGCGCTACTACACAATGATCTATCTTATTGAGATGGGCGACTAGTACCATCGAAAGCAGCAACGATGTAGTACATATGTGATTTGCTAGGACGATTGTTTCGAGCGCGTATCGTGTCGCTCATAAAGACATCTTAGGTTGTAAGCATTTGCTCTAATCAAAGGCAGTAAATAAACCTTTTACCTATACTTTATGCAAAGTAAAGAGAACCGCCTTTTCCATACTTACACTGCAAATTCATCGAAGTCTGAAACATGGAGGCCCGGTGCACGTCCTGGTGTGTACGTCCTCCCATCACCGAGCACTGCGATCCTGGCCCGGCTGCAGCGGCCGCATGATGTAGTGCACTCATCGTCACGTTGCCCGGACCAACACCGGTGCCGACGGGATTGTATGACCGTGCCATGGATGCTGCGGCCGCCGTGTAACGGTAGGCGGCCTGCGACATCTGACTGCAGGACGTGAGGTCACCGTACGAGCAGGGCATATTGCCCAGCCCGGTCGGATCCATACCACCCTGGAGGCAGCTAGAATCAAAGCTAGCTGCCGCCTGGTTGAGGTACGAATAGTCCATGTCGTGTGGATAAATTTTGACGGCTTTTTAAGGTACGCTTCACCACAGAAAAAGATTGCAAACGCCCTTCAGTAGAGCGTTTAGTCTAGTTTACAAAAATGGAAGTCTTTGCAAAATATCCAATACACTCTCTACCACAACAAAACACACATACACACTTTTTACTGTCAAGTAACTGTGAATACTTCTCTTCGCGTGTATACGTATTGCCTACCTTCCAGGCGCACTCTCGATTTATCGCACGATTTCTTCACAATGCGTACGCTGATTACGATAATGCTGATTGCAATAATACTTTCACTGATCGCTTTCTCCAACACGTTTCTGGAACGTGAAGATTCCAACACGGAATGGAAGATTCAATTCATACCGCGAGTGGCAAAAAACACCAAATCGATTCGCGTTTCGAATCACACGCAATGAAAACACCAAATTCGCACCTTTCGTTGCCGAAACTGCATGAATGAAAAAAAAACCCCACACAGACATACACAAACACACGCACGAACTCCCGGAGATCGTTTGGGGGAATTGAAATTAAATATTAATATCCTGCTCTTCTGTTTAACCGCCCAAGCTTCCGTTTTATTTTTCTGAATTTGGTGCGTTTTTTATTCTCTTCCTTCACTCCCGAATCGTTGCCAGCTTTACGCTCGTTCACTTACGCGTGGAAATGTCTGTCAGTTGAGTTTTCCGTCCTGTTTTCCCCACTCTCTGGTCGGTTATTGTTGATGTGCAATTTTGTTTTCCGTTTGCTTGCTACTGTTGTTTTTTTTCGGTGTTATTTATTTTTATTATCCATGAACTTTTCCTCACTCAACATACTCGCACGAATGGCTCGAAACGATGGATTGTGCCGATTTTCACGTCGTCACTGTGTACGCAATGTTTTACTGCACCTGCCAATAATGGGTTATTGCCCCATCCGGGTAAATTGTGGCGTGTGGATGGGTCGATTTTTATTTCTGCTTTCAATCACAAGAAACACAACGAGTGAATAATGTGCTGATATTTTTTGCGAATTCAGCTGGTAATCGACACAATCACTGTGATTTATTTTAAACATCAACAACATTAACGCAATACTGTTGTTTTGAATATTCTCTGCAAATTAACCTCCTGATGTGGTTTTACACCCTTTGCAACACAACGAACACTGTGCGAAACAAAAGGGTTGCCACATCCAAACACGAACGCCACTATCGACCACGGTGAAATCTCGACTCAAACTTTACTATCGTACGAAGTGGACGTTGCAAGGACTTGCTACCACTGATGCTCGATTGCGACCGGTTGCTTGCATTCGCCGAAATCAAATGATAAGCTTAATTCAATAAATGTGAACTCAAAGCCTGTCCCGTCACGACAGTCTCATCTGATGCTGCAAGCAGTCGGGGCTGGTGCTGCTACTGCCTGGTGTTTTCTATTGTTCCAGGCAAACCGTTTTCCCCCGCAATTTTTCCTACACGAAACACCACATGTCACACGCACAGTGGTACGTACGCAACCTGCCCAAGCAGCACAGGGGTCATGCAAAAAGAGGGGTCGCGGACAAACGTACACGTTTATCCTTTTTCGTCTCGTGTCGCACTTGCCAAGAGCGAACATAAACACACGCTGAGTCGTATTATTTCTGCCATCTCTTTCCATTCCATTCAGCACGTGTTCGAGTAGGAAAACAAAGTACGCCACTCTCCGGTGCGCAAGGATATCCTTTCACCCCAAAAACATCATCCATGCTAGAAACCCACGAGCGTAAGGGGAAAAGTACTGCTTTTCCAGCAGGGCGTGGCTATCTGTGGCAACTAGCAAAGGCCACCAATGGGCAATTGGGAGCGTATCGGAGAGTTTTATGTGACGTCATAATTGCGTTTTTTCGCCACTTTTTCAAATAAAATGCTCTGCTGCTGTTTGACTCTGTCGAAATATTCTTACGGATGCATTTCCTGCGAGAGTCGAGCTATTTCTATTCCAGAGTATTGGTTTGGCGTCCCGAAGCGGTCTCGATGGATGAATGGTTGTTTGTGTAGGTGCCGCTAGTATTAAACCTCTTGAGACATCAAGTTGGAATTGGGATAAAAAAAACACACACAAACACACATACAGACAAAACCCTAGAAGCAAAACAACCGGGCCAACAATTTAGGACGATTCCCCAGTGGAAGGACGACGCTGCGATCAGACAGTTTCTGCTCTATTGCTGACATACCCCATCCCAACATGCTGGTGTGCGTCGGGGCGAAAGGAAAAGTGTGCAACATTTTATTTACAATTCTTCTTCTTGGTTTTCTCGTCAACACATTCAACACAGATTTCGATGTTTATACTTCTGCCGAGTGCATGCTTGGGGTGCTTCTCTTAAAAAAGAATAATCCAAGATATGGAGCACCGTCCTTGCACACACACACACTACACGGGTAGATCCTGGGAGATTGCACGCCTTAGTGCATTTGGGTTACAACAATTGTTTGCCTCCTGCTCAAGACGAACGACACCGTGTGCCCATGAAGTCGCGTGCTTCTGTCGGATTTCCAAAACAAGCCCCGAAGGTGTATCCTTTTATTGGATTACGACTGATGATTTCTCGCACGCCTTGCGTCTGTTTAAAGTTGCCGGTGCCAGGTTATCGCCTTGTAATGAATACAACATAATCGCTACGGATCAACACAACCGTAAAGTGAATTTAAAAATGTAATTATATAGTTTTATTATGATTGTTTTGATTGCTGCACGAACGCTTGAAAGGGTGGATTTGAAGCAGGATTATCTGTACTCGATTGGTTAAGTAGTAACCTTCCTTTAATCCCTTCCGTCAAGCTACTTTGATGGACATTTAACGGTCAGTATACGCACGGCTCCGTTGCCTTCAGTACCATCAGCAACCGAATATGGGAACTCATTCATCCCATTACAGGCAGCTCCATACCGTCCATCCTTCGTCGCAACGATAATTCCTCCGACAAACGAAGGATAGTACTTAGCAATTCGTCCCATTGCCTGTTGTCCAGCCTCAGCTGGATTTACACCGTTGCGCAACGCCTCCACAGCCAGTAGGGACGGCAAAAAGCGCATCATGACATCTCCGTCCCCTGTGGCTACCGCTGCGCCTACCTCCGAGTCAGCGTATGCTCCTGCACCAGGTATTGGAGAGTCACCAACCCGCCCGGGGATCTTGTAGCTGGCACCGTTAGTGGACGTTCCTGCCACTACATGTCCATCATCGTTGATAACGATCATGCTAATGGTATCGTGATTATATTGGCCAAAGTCATAGGCAGACCTATCGGAAGCATGGTCCAAGTCTGCGTCAGGTTGGATGGCGTTGGCGGACACGGGTTCATATGGTCCACAAGACATTGATGGGGATGGAATCACGTTCTGGAAGAAGTAAAAACGGAAAAAAATGCTTTTAATATATTATGCAAATCACACTCCTTATCTTTTTCACGTTTAAACGGTGTAAGCAAAGAGCCCCATTGTCTTGTACTGATAATGTTGCCGTTTATCTCTACCCCCAATGATGACCACAATACAGCAAAACTCACCTTCCAATAGTTCGGTTGACAGTGGTTATTCTTCCATGCACTCCACATACCCTTCGATGCTTCCGTTTGGAGGGACTCTCTCTTGAAACCCATCATAACGGCAAACTCGGTCGCCTGGTTACCCACCAGTAGCGTATGCTTGGTGTTCCTTAGCACATACTTTGCAACTTCTGCCGCATGCTTCACATCACGCAATGCCGCCACTGCTCCAATGTCCATCGTCTTACCGTCCATCAGCATCGCGTCCAGCGTAGTTTCACCGATCTCATCCGGACTGCCACCAAAGCCAACCGTTCCATCACACTGTTCTCGCTCACACACACTGCATCCTTCCACCAGTGCCTCGATTGCATCAAACTGTCCCACAGTCAAGGATTGGTATGCTGCAAGGCGAAATCGACAACATTACCACAATGTAACAATTTAAAGTACAAAGTTTACCTCTTAATGTGGCATTTGTAAAACGCCACGTAGTTGCTACCAGTGGTAACCCTCCTTTTGCATTCCCAAAAAATGCAAGAAGTATTACAAGACTCAGCGAAACGATCCCCGGACGGAGCATCTTCTATAGCAAAACAATCCAACCGGTGCGGCTAACGTCAAATCACAATCTATCATCAGTATGGAGCGATCGTTCGCATACTAGTGCGTTATTGGTAATTGCCCGTTATCACTCTATCGTGCATTTGCATGTGAGTGTTTCCTGCCTGCCAAACTATACATGTTGACAGATCAGCTGGCTGTTACTCTCGTGTTAGTGTACTTCATCGTTTCAAGTATATTGATAAGCGTTACATGTATTATAGGGTGATTCTGCTTCGAAAATGGTTAATGAAATATATATATATATATATATTTTAAATAGAACAAACTGATAAAACAGTTATCTCCTAAATACTTCAGGATGAAGTATGATTACATTTTCAAAATGAAGTCGGTTCTTTCAAAACACTCCAATGCCTTACACAGTCTGGTGAATAAATGTGCCTCCCGAATCACTCCATTAATCACCGCCAGCGACCCAAGCCAACGTTACCGGAAAATTTCCCCATAAAAACCGTTCCACTGTCAATATTTCACTGCAAACAGAGCCGAAATAAAATTTGAGCTATGGCCACAATGTGTCTCTTTCGGTTCGTTCTGTCGATCCGAACGTCCGGCACCGTCGTCAGCCTTACAGCTTCCAGTACACCTCGAGAACACCCATGCCCAACCCACCGAGACACCGTGCAAAACAAATAAATTCATTTAATTTCGTTAATTATTTTCCATCCTGACCAAACAGCGCGGACGACACTACGCAATCAGTTTCCGCACACGAACCGAGTCTCGCGACTTCTCTACATTTTGTGTGTGTGTGTGTGTGTGTGTGAGTGTGTGGAGGGATTTTGGTCCGTTTTTATCGCCTTCAGTCGTCCCGTACGCATGCAATCCTCCCACAGGAATGGACGCTTTTTGATTTTCGTTCAATTTGTCCAAAGTCAAACTCAATCACGCCGCACGCACACATGTGGGAAATGGACAAGCCCGCGGGTCACACTTCCGGTTTTGAG
>KB698226.1:0-28835 GCA_000349165.1 Anopheles christyi
GCCAAACCACTGTACGGTGTACTAATTAACTTACATCGAGTCATTGGACGCGCATTATGTATTTCAGTGTAAAAATGCGGATAAGATGAGAAACGCTAACCAAAAGGGGGAAACCAAACCAAATCACAGAAATAAACCACCGCTTTATGTAAATCTACGATTCTACTGTATTATTATTCTATTTTCTTTCCAATCTCGGTTCCGTATGGATGCGAAATTCTAGTCGATACTACTTACCAACCAAAGATTTCCCATAATTCAATCCGAACACGATGACTTTCGAAACGTCGTCGCAACTGAAGATCCTGTTGCTGTGACGTGTTTTATTGATCGTATTACAAACGCTGACCGAGCTTAAATGAAACGGAAAGTATTACCAAGTAAACAAAGCTCCCCATAAAGTGTAAGAACTCCTCACTGCTCATCAAGCACATGCTTGAGGACCGATTAATCCATACGCGTCTTCAACTTCTTCACCGTAATCTTCTCCTTCTCGATAATGTAAACCGTTGCACCCCAACCGGAGATGGCATCCCGATCGAACGCGTTCACCAGCGCTTGGGAGATCACCTCGAACAGACTGTCAGCTTCCAGGTCTGGCTTCCAGAGCGTTTCACACATACCGTACAGCTGTTCTGCACAGGTGCCGGCCACAACGAAATCGTTCGGTAAGTTGGGACACCCGATCAGATCCATGTTGCAAATGAACGGTTCATAGGTTTTCGGGTCCAGACCGGCAATGACGGGCTCGATAAAGTATGGTCCAAAACGCTTCTCGTACAGGAAGTTTGACAGCATCGCTGCAAATCGCTCCGGTGTCATCTGTCGGTTTTCCCGCACTTCGTACAGGTTTTTACGGAACAGCAACCGCTGGTACACCGTCAGGATGTCTGTCTGTAAACCCACCAGCCCAAGATACATGTGTGGATTGATTTCGAACACCTTCTCAAAGTCTGTGGCAATGGTTTGGGCCTGCACGCCGAACCGGTGATCGGTGGCTATAGCCACACAATTTTTGCCCTTCATTGCAACCACACAGCCACCGTTGTACGCGAGGATCGACATCTTTACTCGTTGATTTATTCGTTGAGCTGAAATGGGGTGGAAATCTTAGGAATGCACACTAACAATACTGTAATGATCGAGAATTACAGTCAGCACAAATCAGCACTCACCGACTTGCCGAAGAGGGAAAACAACAACTTCTTCTTCTTTCTGAACAACTTGCACTTTTGAGAAATCGTGTGCTTGCCACTATAAACGCGCTAACCGAACAATGCCGAAGATTGAAGCCGACTGTCAAATTATGCACTGTGGTCACTTGCTTGAACATCACCATGGGCGCGTGCGTAAAATGAGGACAAGAGAAACCGCTGTAACAAAGCAGCCAGTGAACAATTATTGAGCATTTTAGCGAATATCCTCGAATTTATCCGAAGAGGTTGTGGCATGTTGTATAATTTGTAAATCCTTATTGAAGATCGTTGCAGGTAGTGTTTTCCTTACAACGGAACAAAAGCGGAGTGTTGGGAAGAATATTGTAAGAGCGTAGAAATGGAAACCGGCATCAATGATAAGTCGAAGGTTATTGCAAGAACTTTGAAAAAGCGACAGACAAATGGCAAACAATTCTTTCTACAATTCCCTGCTGAAGATGCTGTCCAAGATTATCCGGTAAGTGGACAGTTTAAGACGGATTTTGACCTGATGATGATGCGCAAAAGAAAAAATTACATTCAGCGTCGCACCAGTCGTCGCAATGTGGATATAATCAACAAAAATGATGATCGAATTGCGGAGTTTCTGGAGACGATGAGAGACGCAGCTGATCAGGACCGGCAGTTAAACCTCGCAAGTAAACCGGCCATTAAAAAGATCGCCTTCCTTAAACAAGCGGTATCGCAGTTGGTAAAAAAAGACCTCCAGATTCCATTTCTCGAACACAATATGCTAAACGTCCTTGCGGAATGGATATCTCCACTGCCCAGCAAAGCACTGCCATGTCTGCAGATTCGTGAAAGTATCCTAAAACTGCTGGGTGAATTTTCTCCCATCGACAAATCGTACCTGAAGCAGTCAGGAATCGGCAAAGCGGTAATGTACTTGTACAGGCATCCAGATGAAACGAGCGGCAACCGGAAGCGAGCTGAATATTTGATCAATTGCTGGTTTCGAACGATCAACAATGTAAACACCGAATTAAAAGCGATGTCTTGTGAGGAACGACGGCAACTAGAATTGAAACAGGTACCTATTGTGTGCAAACTTAAAGAAAAATCACTATCGACAAGTAATAACCAACAAGAAGAGAACCTATGGTTAGCCGAGGAGGGAAAAGAAACGTCTCTGCATCCCGGTGACAAAGACTGGATCGGGCGGGCACGCGTTCCAATGCCTTCCGAAAAGGCATACATTGTGCGGCCAAAGTCCAAAGTAGAAATCGATGTAGGACCTGCGCCGAAGAAACAGATGAACCGCTACGAAAAACATATGAAAAATTATTACGACCTAAAGAGGAGAAGCATGGTACGACCTTTGGTAAATCTTTACAACGGAGGACGCAATCTTGATGGCTAAAGTCTACCTAATATCCATTAGCTCACCAGTTCTACAACCAAGAGTAGAGGCTTTGTCTATAAAATAAATAAATCTAAAATCAACCTATTTAGTTGTGTCTGTTAGCAGACTTAACATAATTCAAGACAGGAAAGTGTGGATGCATCCTCTACAAGAATATGGTTGGTTGACGATATGGAACACCTAAGAATGGAAAACTGAGTAAGTAAATCTTATTATTTAAAATATTTCATTTTTTACTTAGAAAGCGTGTTTGACGCCTCTATGGAGAGCTGAACTCTCCATCACTCTAATACTTTTCTCACTCTCACATACAAAATACCGCTAGCATTAGGGGTTGCACGCATCTGCTCTGTTGGTGTGAAACGCGTGTGCACCAGTGGCGGTGGGATACGCTTTCTCATTTGCACCCATTACACAGGTACACCGCGCTAACGTCAGCTTCGGGGCTGTTGGAAAACCGACCAGCAAACTTCGCGATTACGCATCAGGCAGGCTCTCCTGCAACAAAACAACAGCACAACAGCCGCATTTGGCTATTAGACGCGTTCAGGTTAACGCGCATCGACGTCAGGTCCTCGCAGACTCCAGTGCAGCGGGGGGAACAACCAGACAGACAGTATTAAATGTGCATTTCCATCCTGCACAAAACGACCGTCGGAAGCTTACATTGTGACGATGCAAATTAAACCGGAATCTTCCCCAATAATGAGTTCGCCGCTCAAGGCATTGGTCGAGTTTCTCCGGCTCATCTACGCCAAGTGCTACCGTAAAGTGGTCCGAGAATGCAACCAGTAAGTTTTGTGTTTGTGTACTGCGTCCTGTGCTCTTTGTTCATCTGTGCGTGATATTGCGAGTCTCATCCTTTTTTGTGTGTCTTTTAATCCCCGAATTGTAATTCGTGTCAAAACCATAGCTCGTGAACCGTGCCCAAAAAACCGTTTTGTTGATGAAAAGTTCAACAGAGCTTTAAGCAAACCTATTGTCGCGTTGTCTTAACACACCCCCTCAGCTGAAATAATTGTGTCCGCTAGGGAATCATCGCGACCCGAACCCACCCCAAGAAAGCAACACCCCAAGGTGGCGAATCAGCTGCTTGCACAGTAAAGGAGGTGAAAGTAAGCCGCGGCTCTGATATTGTTTCGCAAGCCGTCGTGTGTGTGTGTGTGTGTGTGTGTGTGTAGGGTGTACAACACAATCGTCTTTTCGGATTGTTAGAGTGTCTAATCGAAATTTAATATCGTTGAACCTCTCGCACACCTCAGTATGAAATCTATTGTGAGGTGTGTGAGGCCCCAACATTATGATAAAGCGAGTGCCACTTGCAAAAAGTGGAATGTAATTTTTGTGATTGTCATGAATTGGAAATATCGATCCGCGAGTGTAGCGAGATTGCAAACGTAAAGCGTGGTATGTGTTTGAGCAGTGGGGAACGAAACCTCAAAAATAAACAAAATATTGCTCGAACCCATCAGAATAGTGCATCGACAGCAAAGAGAAATTTCGAGGCTGGTACATAAATTCGGTCAAACAAATTTTCCAGCCCTTTTTTTGCTATCGATTGCATGTACGCAAACATTAACAAAAGGGGAGCGATTTGTGTAAGAAAGAGATGGAGAGAAGGAGATAGGTCAGTTTGGTAATATATCAGGTTGCTGCGATGCATTAGCTATGCGGGAAACATTTGAACCACTGGGAATGATTTCAACTTTCCTGGGATACATCTACACAGCGACTGTTCGTGTGTTCTAGTAGAATTATTCTATACGCGCATAGCAAAAAATGCATAATACATCCATTTCTACGTCCGATGGACGCAAGGCAGTACATACTAGCCAGCTGCATTTGTGCATCGTTAACACTGTATGTACGTATAGTGCCGCCTGCTTACGTACAAACGCGAAAAAAACGCGTTTGCTATCCATCCTGACCCCGCGCAAGGTACTAGCGCAAGTGTAAATAATCTAACAAAACGATGTTGATTGTTGACCGGACTGCTTCACACTAACACGGCGGGCAAGTGAGCTAACTTAATGTAAAAGGCTCGATAAATAAATGGTACGGTGTGATAAAGTGATGATTCTTTTGTCAAACGCTTTACGTCTTTACTCTGAGATTGTATTTCCGGTCGCTAAAGACGTTGTCAATGGTGGTGGCAGTGGCGCAGAGGTAGCCTAACAAGTGCCGGTACAAATTAAGCAATTTATCTTACCACCGGCCACGGTCTGGAAGTGATGCCTGTCGACATCAGCATTGACACACATAAGCCTGCTGCAACAGTCTTGCAGTAGTTGGCATTCGCAGAAGAGTTTACATCTCGAATGTGTTGGAACTCGATTTCTCTCTGTTTTAAAAGCAGGAAAAGCAGCAAACAATATGTTAATGATATTTATAAAATATTCACCTATTTATGCAGCATGCTTCGTCGCATCGATGCTTCGATTAAAATATGTCCAACTCAACTGGTGACGATGGAGAATGATTTGTCGAGACCGATTTCAGTGGCAAGAAGAATGCTAACCTCGGTTATCGATAGTCTACTAATAAACCGTGTAAGCAACCCCCCATGGAGTATTGGTTTGGTAATATGTCGTTTATCAGCAAGATAATGTTGCGTTTGTTAGTTGTTGATCATGAGATTGCTAATCTTGTTGGGTTTGTTGTAAATACCAGATGATTGACTTTTTTCCTGTAATCGTTAAAGATTAAGGAAAATTTGTTCACTACCTTGTTTGTGGTTATTTGGTATAAAGTTAATCGTGTGTCTTGTAAATTGAACTCGCCACGTGTGTTTATCAAGACACCTCACATAAGTAAACTTACGTCTCATTACCGAAACATTGCTGAACTGTGAATAGTCAACACGAATAACTTCATAACACATCAGCACACATTGTTTCTGACGGTCGCTTGATAGGTGGTTATCACACCCATCTCACACCTTCCCGTTGCATAAGGGTGGCAAAGGTTCGCTTGAGGCTTGTGGGCCTGACCTTGTCACCATGTTCCTCGTGCTATGCGCCTTCATCGTCGCCTCGGCTGCACTCGAAGAAGAGGAATAGTTTCTGTTTGTTTTGCGGCTTGTTTAAACGCGAACGCACACTCGCACACATTTATAAGGATATGCTGGAACAGTTTTGAACTGCAATGCTGACGTAAAACATTCGCACATTCACCCTCTCTGCTTGCTGGTGTTGTCATTTACTCGTGCCAATTCCCTTTAAATGCCACTCCAGCGCAAGTACGGGGCGTAAAATTGCATGAACGCACGCAGGGAGTTACGAAATGCGCAGTTTAACGGTGCAGTGTTCATCAACAGGTCAACCCGGCGGGATATATACAACGGTGAAGGACGTTCACTCTTACCGGTGAAACGAACGAGGTCACCTGGTACCACATAATGATCTCACGTATATGAGCGTATCTCGGACCTCTAGAAAAGGGCCTCCTAAAGGGATACCCACACGATCGTAGGATTTTTTGTTACGCTGAGGAAAGCGGTTGAAAGTGGAACTTAAACACTGCGACAGACGATTATCAATCAAACGTTCGTCAGTTTGGATATCGTCAAATGGTCTCTTACTCTTTTGCGCTACTGTTACAACATATCTCGCCTTGAGATCAACAAAGATCGTATTACTTGGATCGACACAACTAGGCCGAAATATGGAACAGAGTAAAGAGTTACGCAATGTTTTCTGTCTTAGCTACTCGTGTTAGTAACTGTCCTTAAACATCTTACTCCCTATTGACCGTAGAGGGCTCATCAACACTTGAAAATTCAATCGAACCAACTTTTCGTGATCTCACGGTCGATCATTAGGCAGCTTAAAACGTTCCACGAAACCTCAACTTCCCAACTGGCATATCTATCGAACGGACGAGACAGATTGGGTTCGAAGCATTGCTTGCTTCAGTCCTACTGACTAATTCATTTTAAATCACCTGAACCGTAGCTGGGAGCTTGGAGGCTAAAAATCTATGAACTGCCTACAGCTCGCATATCAAAACCATTAATTTGCCTGTCATTAGATAAACTCACTGATCATCCCCCAAGTTCCACCGATTTTTCCGTATTTTTTTTTCTTTTCAAACATTTGGGGTCCCTTGCCGTTTGGTTTTGGGAATGATTTCAGCAAAGTTCATTAATTAATGCTCCCTCTGCTTAACAGCCGCTCTCAAATTGTTAGAGGTTTTTAGAGGATAAGATTCATTTCCATGGGGTTTCTATATCGTAATTGTTGCCTATTTTCCGAACTAAAAGAATTCGTTAGATCAGAGATATTCGAGATTGTCTGGGAAAAGATCCTGAGACGCTGCGTGTAACTTCCATTGTTTTGGGGTATTGTTTTACGCGACATATAAAGGGAGGGGGGAGGGAATACTGCTATTAAATGCACATTAGGTATCACCAGGCGGGTAGGATTGCTTTAGGATGCTGGAGAGAAGAAAAAAACACTTGCTTGCAAATTGCTTAACGCCTATTCATTTCAACGTTTTACATACGGGTTGAAAGCGTTTGAATGCGTGCTTCAACCGCCGAAAGAAAAATGGGAAAATAGTTGTTACATGTCGTCCCAGATACGTTTCCATGTCAGGTGTCATTTTTCTACTTATAATACCTATTACGGATTCGTTCGCCAAATGCTTTTTTTAGCGCCATGTCTTTAAATGTACATCTTTAAAAAAAACACGTGTTAGGCTAATGGTTTCAGCCGAAAACTTCTGCAGCATTGTCTTGTCTTATCAAAGCTCTTGGCAGACCTTGAATATGTAAAAAAAGGTTGCAAAGGATGATGATCGTTTGATCGTCTCGGAGTAGGTTAAGCCCCACCGAAAAACTCTCCAAACAAACAAACGATTCTCTCTCTCTTGCTGTCCTCTTCGCAGTTCCGCCCAATTGTAGCAAGGCACGAGCCTACCCTTTCGAGCATTGAAAACAATGTTCCAGCAAAGCCTTTCCCAGTTCGTCCTCTCCGTAGGGCAAGATGAGCACGTGAAGCAAGATGCTGATCTTTTCCAACACCACCACTACCACCAACGTACTATGAACGATCGCGCGCTTCCCTTCGGTACGGTTGTAAATCGCTGTTCGTAGTTACGAAACCTTCGGTGCTGGCTACGCGATCGTCAGTCTGCTTGAAACTCCACTGGAGCTGTACACCGTTGTTGCTCTCTGTTGGGTAGAGCGCGCGAGCCCCGAGTACCGTAAGTTGATCTTCGTCCGGGTTCAGTTGCTGCGATCAGCCCAGCAGTTCGACGATGCTCGCAATGTAATTGACGTGGCGTGCGTGCATGCGTACGTTCGTGATCGTACGAAACCGTCCATATTCCGGCAGGTGGTGGCCAATTTCTCCAACAAGTGGTGCTTTTTACGTTTCCACAGTTGCTGTTTGAGTGAGCATTTCCACAGTTGCTGTTTGCAAAATCGAGATCAAAAGTGATACGATACACAAAAGAAAAGGTATTTCGGGTGGACTCCATTGGAGTGTTTGTGTGCTTATAAAAACGGTCCGCTACGCTACGAAACTGGAAGGTGTACAATCATAACAGGTTTCTGGCTCGTTTCCGATATGGAATGCGATAGATTTTAAGGGCAGTGATCTCTATAGTATTGATGCGCATTGCGTGTGTTATTTTTCTAGGTCTCACTCCTTTACATTGTCTGCCACTTGTTTGTTTTTCCACTGTGTTTAAATAGGCAAGGTTGAGTTAATCTTAATTTGATTACAACTCTTAACAATATTGAAGATCGTGTAGCGTGTAGTGTAAAAATATGCCTTAATTTTCAACAGCTTCTTATCCCTGTTCTTGTGTTCTTGATGCTCTTTCGAATGATAAAACATGCCCATCACAACAGATTCTGTGCTTCAATTGGCCTTTTGTTACAACGAGTGATGGTGATGACTTGCTTACTGTCCACGGCGAATATGTTCAAGTATCTTTCTGTAAAACAATAATGCACTCCAACATCGGGGGTATTTTTTTGCGCTAGTTGTTTTGGATTGTCTGTATGCTCTTCAATTATCCAACGTGTGTTGCTGCTCAAGGTTAAATTTGACGCCCATAGTTGGTCACGGTGGTTGCAAATCAATAAAACCATGATTTATTGCTCATTGCTCTTGTGCCAACAGGCCACGGGGGTTGAGAAAAACTGCCAGCCAGAAGAGCGGATAATTTGATAGTGAATTATAAAGAACTTCAACATACTCTACTCTTCAGCATGAGTGTAGCATGCGGCAAGGAAAATACGTTCCTTAGAATGTTCCAGCTTTGAATTCGGCCTCTGGCCAGTAGCTTACAGACAAAAGGCAGAAGCTCTTTACCCGTATCACTGCGGCATTCTTTTCCTCTTAAACCCTTTACCTTTTTATAGACTGAATTGATTGAGGTCATTAAAAATGTCCGGTCATAAACACATTTTCTAATCACATTTTAGCCCATGCGGATTTCCGAACTCTGGAAAACCTCAGTGTACTCTCATTGAAGTATGTGCCTCAAGTAGCGGATGTCTATCGCGTGTGACTCCTTGAAGGTGGAAGGCTTTAGGTGTTGATAGGATCAGCTGAAAATTCCATTGGTAGCAATTAATACTAGATAATCGTTCATTTGATTGGGATTTTCTGTAACTTTATTATTAGATTGCCTCGTTGAATGCTGAAAAAAATCATTCAAAGACTCTGTGTGAAGTGTCAATGGTCTAATGGAGATTTTTATTGGATGCCATTGATGGGTATTTGCAGGATTGTGCGAGATTCTTGAGGCTAGTATGCGTCTTTGAAACAGAGAACAATGTATCACGTCTTCAAAAGGTTTCTTATTCAGGAATGAATCACTATTTGAAGCTTGAAAAAATAGACGTAAAATTCTCTACATGAAATCGAAACGTATATTACCTTTCTTTTAATGAATCTTTCTTAATTTTCTCTTCCACAGACAGATGAGTTACGCTATACGCAGGCTGCTACGTGCAGCCATGTGCGTGTTTAGCTGGTTCGTAATGCCCTACTCGCAGTGTGTCAGTAGCCGGATAGAGCGCCGCAAGCTGCCCCCGATCGATGATCCACTACTGCTCCTGTCGGCCACCGTGCTTGCCGAGCGCATCCGGAAGGGTGAGACACGCAGCGAGGATGTTGTCCGTGCGTACGTCCAACGATGCCAACAGGTCAACCCACTGCTTAACGCCATCGTCGAGGATCGATTCGAAGCTGCCCTCGAAGAGGCCCAAGAAATTGACAGCCAGCTGGCGAAAGGTACGCTTGGCACTGTGGAAGAGCTGGCCCGCACAAAGCCACTGCTCGGTCTGCCGGTTTCAATCAAGGAAAGTTTGGCCGTCGAGGGTATGAGCAATACGGCTGGTCGGAAGCTGCGCGAAAGGAAGGTCGCACTCAGCGATGCGCCAGTTGTGGGACAGATTAAACGTGCCGGCGGCATTGTCCTGCTGGTGAGCAACACACCCGAACTGTGTCTCTGTTGGGAAACGTACAACCAGTGCACGGGACTGACGCGCAACCCGTACAATCTGCAACGTACTGCGGGTGGTTCTTCCGGTGGTGAGGCAGCACTGATTGCAGCGGCAGGATCACTGCTCGGCGTTACGACCGACATTGCTGGCTCGTCCCGCTTGCCGGCTATGTTTACTGGCGTTTTCGGACACAAACCTTCACCGTACGTTGTGTCGCCGTACGGACATCATCCTTCCTGTGACGATGAGAACTGGGGTAGTTTTTTCACACCGGGCGCAATGTGTCGGTATGCCGAGGATTTGCCACTTCTGCTGGAAGCGATGCGCGATCCAGAAGGAACGCCCGTGACGCTGAACAAACAGGTACCGATCAGTGCACTCAAGTGTTACTACATGGAAAACGATGGTCCCTCCGGGTTGACACGCCCCATCGATACCGACATTGTGCACGCGATACGGAACGTAGCCGGCCATCTGAACGCACAGCGCGTAAACCTGAAACGACTTCGCTGGACGCTAGACATTTCGGTGTGCAAGATGTTGCGCATGAAGAACGTGGAAACCATCTACAGCCCCCAGCCGAACGGTAAACCGGACACGACGATTAAGCGGGAGGTATTCAAGTATCTGCTCGGCATGTCGAAATCGGACCTTCCCTCGGTAATGATCGGTCCAATGCAGCACATCGTCAACAACTACATTCCCCAGTCCCGGCTGGACTTTCTCGATGCACAGACGGAAAAGCTGCGCAAGGACTTTATCGATCTGCTCGGCACGGACGGCGTATTTATTTATCCCGGCTTCCCGAACACGGCCCACCGGCACTATCGCATCTTTCACAAGCTGGTCGACACGACGTACATGATGGTGTTCAACACCGTTGGGCTGCCGGCTGCTTCCTGTATGGTTGGATTCGACCGCGAGAAGCTACCAATCGGCGTACAGGTAAGGGCAGCGAGAGAACATGCTAAGTGTAACCTTGTTTTGTGATGCTGATGAGTGAGTTTTACTTTCAGATTGTCGCTGCACCCGGACAGGATCATCTTATCTTTGCTGTGGCCAAAGAGCTTGAACGACGGTTCGGTGGTTGGGTGGCTCCTGTCTAGGATTTAAACTTCTGGCAACACCAGCATATACGGCCCAGCCGTCATTGAGATTGTGATTTTTTCGAGCTTAAACTAAGATTTCCCGTAATGGTTTTGTTGTTGTTGTTGTTGTTGTTGTATGTTGCTTCGTTGTTTTCTTTTGCAATGCTTTGTTTCTGTATTTGTTGTGTGCGTGTACATTAATTCGACGTAGGGTTCGTCAAATTTAAAACCATTTTTTAATATGAATCGTTTCATAAAAAGCGCTTATAGTTTCTATGTTGTTGATCAATCGGACACTTTTTCCATGTTAAAAAAACGCTCTTCAAACTTCAAACGCGCGTGATGTTGAACGTTATGTTTGCATATCTAGTTAAATTGTTACAAAGAACGAACATATTACGAAAGCAATTGAAAAGCAACGAAAGAGACTGGTCGGCAGAGGAACACAGGCATATTGATAGTGATACATTCAATGTTTAAAAACAATGGACAACTTATAGATTAGTGATAAACAAACTGAGTAAATGATGTTTAATCGTAATCTATCTTCCATGTGAAAATAAGCCAATTGAAGAGTTATTTTGGTGTACTATTACTATCACATCCGAAATGTAGAGCTTGCAAGAGTGGTTAATACGTTCGTCCACCTAATGTTTCTTAATCTAATCATGTCACCATAAGCTTCAAACAATGATTTCACACTCCAAACCGAGGTACGGTTGTATGTAGTTTATTCTCCGGGTCTGATATTGTTGTACGACAGTTTGAATAGCAATAGTACTGTGGTAATAGTGGTAGTGGTACGTACTAGTTGCGATAATACAAAACGAATATTATGATGATGCCACTGACTGTGGATGGTGGGGCTAAAAATGGATTCTATCGGCAGGTAGGCCTTTTGCTCCTGCTTGAAACGTGGTCGTCGTTCTTGCCTCCCCAATCCTTCCTTGTTGGTTTCTTCTCCGCCTCCTCCGCCAGCCTCACTGCCAATCGCTGCTGATCACGTGAGAATTGTGTCATCTAGTTCCTCTTCCTTGCCGGCGGCCTGCATTGCCACCTTCCGCAGCACCTTGTTGACGACCTCACTGAGCGATTCCCTTGCGCCCGGCTCTAGCAGCGTGATGCAACGCTGATGGAAGTCCTCTCCGTCCCGCAACCGTAGCACGTACACCAACGCAATCTCCGAGTTGGACCGCACGTAACCGTTCTTTTCCTTCGTTCCGTTGACCAGCATCGGAATGGCGAGCTTGAGATACTCGGGCGCGATCCTTTCCGCGGGAACGACGCGTGCCAGATAGGTGCAGGTTTTGGCAAGCAGCTGCTTCACCTCGTTGCTGCTGTGGTTCATCGACTTTACAAACGGCGAAATGATGGCGGTGGACAGTTTGGCCGCACCGTCCGTCATGCCGTACTGCAACAGATAGCCGCCCGCCCGTACACCATTCATCGCGACCGGTATCTTATCCGACACGAGTGCTCCCGTGATGGCTTTGCAAATTTTCGGCTCGTATTTCGGAATGACGATGGCCGACGGATACTCCTTCAGCACAACGAACAACGCTGCCGTTCGTCCGTGACGGAGCGTTGCATCGTCACCATAGTCCTCGTTCAGCATGTGGTTCAACAGCGCATCGTCTATCTGTTCCGGCGTTAGCCAGCGGCACAGAGCGCCAAAGCAACCGGCTGCTGCCGCCCGGCTGATGTCTTCCGGATGGCCCAACATCCCTGCGAGCGTGGTGTAAATCTGTTTGCGCAACGGTTCCGTCATCTTGTCCCCGGCCGGCGTCACAATGCCGCGCAACGCTTGCAGCATCGTCTCGCGGATTGCTGAGTCGTCCGCATTCTTGATGCCGTTGTGCATCTCGACAAACAGTGGATCGGGTCGGGTGTGAATGACGATAAGCTCGGCTAATGCATAGCCTGCCTTGATGCGCACAATACGGCTCGGATCGTGCAATGCCTTCAGGAAGGTGGTTTGCAGCTGGGGCAAGAACTGTTTCAGCATGATGCCCACCTTGTGCAGCAGGATGGCGAGCGTTTCGAGTACGGCCGCCTTCACACCGGCGTTGAACCGATCGCCAAGGATACGAATGAGTGGACCGGTTATGTGCACCACCGAAGGTTGTAGCGAAGCCGGTGAAGTTAGCTTGATCACCTCACCCAACCCCTGTGCTGCATTTTCCTTCTCTTCCGGTAACCCGTTCAGTATGGCTTCACGAAACACTGGCAGCAGGGGTGTGATGCCCTTCGGTAAACAGAAACCAGGCAGTTCGCCACCCTTCGGCAGGTCGCTACTGGCAAACTTTACCGCCTGCCGTACGTCCGTAACATGTGCGATCTGTTGTGCCGAATCCAGCGTCTTCGTAACGGCATTCAATGCATCCCACGATCGTTGGAGCACCTCCCTATCGCTATCGGAAAGCAACCAGAGCAGTCCACGAAGCAATTGCGGCACGTACTGCGAGTAATCTCCCGGCGAGTGTGTACAGAATTCGCACAGCAGCGTGGCGGCAGCACGGCGTGTTTCAGGCGTTTCCGACTTGGTCGATTCCATCACCGTGTCCATGATCGTACGGATGCCCACTTCGTCACTTACAGAGAGGATCACCGCTTGACAGTATTCCAGCTCCTGCACTTCCTCGGAAGTACCTTGAGCAGCGGCCAGTGCAGCTAGCAAGGCGGGTAGAATCTTAGGCAGATACTTCGTGAGTGCCTCCCCGGCGACAGATGCCAGAATCGAAAGGGCCTTAGTATTTACCGGCTTTGCCGTAAGCTGTGGAATTAGGTACGGTAGTACCACGCGTGATTTAATGGCCATAACCTGCCGCAAACCATCCAGTGTCCATTCGGCCACGTCCGGATCCGGATCGCCTAGGCTCTCCAACATCGAAGGTAGAATGTCCTCGAGCGCCCGGGCACCGACCGTCGTGTGCAGCGAGTCAAACGTCTTGGCTGCAGCGTGTCGTACCTCGGGCAGTGGATCGGCCAGCGCCTTGCGAACAGTCGGTACAAGACTATTCACGAACGTAAGCACCATGTCCCGCGAGGTTGAAGCCATTATTTCCGACAGCCCGATACACACGCCCTGCCGCTGGTCAGCCTGATCGGAGCTAAGACCCCGCTCGAGAATCGGAATAATCTCTGGCAGTACACGTTCGCCTAGTTTCCGCACCAAATCTCCCAGCGTGCGTGCGGCCACCTGCCGCTTGTCGTAGCTCGTGCTGGCCAAACAGCCAAGAAGCAGCGAGAACAGTGTGGGCAAGATTTCACGCAACGTACGTGGCGTGTTCGTAACAACCACCTTCCACACGTGTAAGGCAGCCTGCCGCACCATCAGCGAAACATCGCTACGACCCATATACAGCCCAGCCAGTACACGATTACGCCGATCTGCACCAAGACTGCGTATGATCGCTTTGTGGCTCTGCTCGGTACCGAAATTATCGTCCTCCGAAGCCGTCTGTGTTGTCATCTTGCCCGAAACACCGGATATCTTGTACAACAGGTCACCCAAGAGCTGCACCGAGCTGTACCGAATGCGCCAGTTGTCATCGAACAGACCCTTCTCCAACTCGGGTAACAGCAAGGTAATCGCCGACTCGGCGTACAGATTCACGATACGCTGGCCCGCCTTCAGGGCAGTGTCACGCACGTACTCATTCTCGTCGGCCAGTGCCTTCAGGATCGGGTTAATGATCTGCCCAATGTACGGTGTAAAGTCGTTCGGGAACGCCGATGGCATGTAGATGAACATCATGATGTAGCCGTCCTTCACGTGCGGTGCAATGTCCGTACGCTCGGCAGTGGCTATAATTTCCGGCATTAGCTTGTGCAGCTTCTCCACTCCAAGACCACCGACCACCTCGGACAAACCCTGGGCGGCACCCGAACGATCGACGCTGCTCGATTCGGAGGTGAGCGTTTGCATCAACCACGGTAGCAAATCCTCGAAAGAAGACTCACCCATGCCTCGTACCATGGCGCCTAGCGCACGAGCAGACACACCGCGAACCTCCGGTACTGGATCGAGCAGCGACGTCTTCAGTCCGGGTATGATGTTCGGCAGGTAGGGCGTCAGATCTTTCTGATCCGTCAGCGAGTACATGTTGCCGATTATCTGTGCCGCCATTTTGCGCGTCTCGGTCGAACGGTCCATGAAGGCGCGCTGCACTACTGGCATGATGAGAGCCAACGAAGGTGCATCGATAAAATGGACAAACTTTGTTTCTAGCAGCGACTGCAGACAGGCGGACGTCTTGCTCGATGGATCCTCCAGTGCCGTTAGCAGTATCGGTACGATCGCTTGAATTTCGGGATTCTTGATAACGCTACCGATTACGCGCAGTGCATTCGCGCCCGCTTCCTGTACCTTGATGTGCGAGTCACCGAGCACTTCCATCAGCTTTGGTACGATGCTTGGCAGGCAGGAGGACAGCTGTTTCGGGGCACAGAACGCCATCGAACCGAGCAGCTCTACCGAGGCAGTCTTTGTGCGCCAGGAATCTTCATCGAGCGCGTTCAGTAGCGAGGGCAGCACCAGTTTCACACCGTGAGCCGACAGTTTGGCCATCACCGTTTTGGCACACTCGTCCGCTGCCTGGCGAACGTACACCGATGAGTCACCGAAGCACTGCAGCAGGTGAGGCAACACGTGCACGATATACGGCTCAAACAGCCGTCCGAGCGTGCTGCACAGCATTTCGAACGCAAACAAAGCACCCTCGCGTGACTTGAAGTTCTTCTTGTCCTGGATGTATTGCGTCAGCTTGGACATAATGTCCAGCTGCTTGAGTGAAAGAATGCCAAGCCCCTTCACAACACCGGCAATACCGTAGGCGGCTCCACGTCGTACACCGTACTTTTCCGATTTTACCAACTGCTGGAGCAGCTTCTTCACAATGTCCGGTGCCTTATCCTTTACGGCGGGAATTAGGTGAGGGATACAGTTTGCAACCGCCTCCTGTACCTGCTGCGATGGAGTTTCGAGTGCGGCCAGTAACCGATCGATAATTGGCTGAATTCGTTCATCGTCACGATCTAAATGGCGCGCAAGTGATCCCATTAGTATCACAACCGCCTGACGAATGTTATCGTACGCTCCCTTGCTCGGTGCCTTGTCGAGGAAATACTCAAACGTGGGCAGCAGATACGTGACGCTATCCTTTCCATGATGATCCACGATCGCTAACGATGCGGCAAGCATCTCCTTGTGCACAATCTCCTGCCGATCGCGCAAACCTGACCGCACCATAAACTGGATCACACTCTTCACCAGATCGGGCGTAAGGAATGGGGAAATGCTGCCCAGAGCGATGGCAACTCCTCGTCGCGGTCCCCATGGATCAATAGCCGGTTCAATTTCGCGATCAAACTGATCCAGCTTTGCCGGTATCATTACCACCTTCTCGCGGTAAATCTCGAGCAGCTGCTCCACCACGCCATCGATGGTGGAAGAGTCTTCTACCAAAATCGACACCAGTGCGGCCGCCGCTGCTTTCTGCACGCACAGCTCCGGATGAATAATGTCCTTCATCAGTTCGTCTCCCATCACAATCGGCACCTCGTATCCGCCGTCCTGCCAAATACCGGTCGCCAAAAGCTTAATGTCCGGTGAGAGATCGTGCTTTGCTACCCATAGGCGTCGCGTTAACCGCAAACCAAACTCGTAGTCATCCGCAATCGAAGGCAGTACATAAATCATTATTGCAAGGGCTCGCAGTGACACATCCCGCACCGCATCCAACTCTTCCTGCAGAGCTACCATCAGTGCGTCGATCTCTCGCTGATCAGCACGGGTAGTGTACTCCCGACCGGAACAACTCTCCGCCACATCCAGCAGCGCAGCTACGGCTTGCGTTTGCACACGCCCCCGATGCTGTTGCACCAGTCGCAGCAGCAACCGTATCATCTCTAACCTTGGCATATACGTTGGATGGTAAACGTCGGTCAAATCCTTCCCATCGACCGTATCGCCCTTCAGCTGTGCATGGTACGCAATGATCTGCACGCCATTGATCAGCAAACTTTCGTCCTTTTTCGCATCGGGCAGCGTTAAGGCGCGCTTGAGAAACTCGAACGTGTAACTGAAGGCGGGTGCATCCAATAGGTACCGCTTACTGCCTTCCTCCTCCCGATGCACGTTGTACATATCGATCGTTTCGTCGTACAGCGCAACCAGAATATCGCTCACCAACTCAACCAGGTTAGCGGTACACCAGCTTTCCTCTAGATCGCAGTGCGGTTTGCTCATTCGGATGGTGGCGATCGCAATGTCCCGCCCCAGCTCGGTTCGCTCTTCATCGAAGCAGATGTCCTTTAGGCGGTAGTACAGTTTCACCATTGCCGGGGCGGCGAGTGGCGAGGAAAAGACCCGCAGAATCGACGGTAGCAGGGCGGGGAAAAACAGTGGCAGCTGTTTCGGGGTTCCCTTGGCCGCACCCTCGATCTGCGAGATAAGCGTGGTGATGGTGTCCTGCAGTGCCTTTAGTCGCGCCTTGATGGCGTTTTCCTTTTCCCGCTGCTTATCGATCACCTCCTTTTGTTTCGGGGTAAGCTGCGGTGGTTTCCATTTGCCTTCTTTGCGCTGTTTCTCTTCCAACTCGCGGCGCAGCTGCAACTCTTCCAGCTGTTCCTTGTAGCTAAAACAATGGAAGGATAAGTAAGAAATATAACACAATATACACAATTTACCTCTCTGCACCACTCACCTATAAGCCTTATTTTCACGCTTCAGATGAGCGGTTTGAATCTGCTCGTCCGTGTTTGGTATGACACTCTTGTCGTATAGCTCTCCATCTGGTGTCAAATACGTAAAGTATTCTTCGTCCGTCACGTTTGACATGCGCGAATTGTTTAACTGGTCCGTCACATTCTTCACCAGCACCGACAGAATCTGCTCCGGACTGATGCGCGACAACGTAGCAAGCGTATTCTCGTAAATGGCCGTTGCCTTGTAGCCGTTAAAGAACACCTCCTCGATTTGAGCCGTGTTCAATGCGATAAACTGCTTGCCGTTCAGTCCATATCGCTCCAGAATGCTTTCCCACAGGTCTGCTTTGACGGATACGGCCGCCGGATGGTGAGAGCAGAGTAATGCCCCAAGCGCCAATAATTGCGCATCCGGATTCGATACCTTTTCCACTTTGCACACGGTACAAACGGCATCAACAAGGGCCTGGGCCGGCGGTACGCCCTCCTCTTGCGGTTCTCCTTCGCACTGGATCTTATTGTTCTCTACATAGCGGGTCAGCTCGGCAAGTAAACATTTCGCCAGCGGTACGCCCTCTTCGCTGTTAACGATCTTGGTGATCAAGGGAAGGCAATAGCTGCGAACCTTTGCCTGCGAGGACATTACACAAATCGTAGCCGCTCGAATCAGCGGATCGATGCCATTGGCTCCCTTTAGCTCGTTTCGGTGCTTGATGAGAAGCTGCTCACAGATAACCATCACGTAGCATCGCGTCTCGGCATTCGTGGTCGAGAGGAACCGTTCGCTGAGAAATGGTGACTTGCCTGTATCGAGCACTATGTTCCAGAAGTCCTTCAACTTTTCGCTCGCGCTGGTGTTCGTAAGCAGCAGGATGCAGGCCGCACCAACACCTTCCGATACGACGGGCGTTTGTGCCGGACTCTGAGCAGCCCGTTCGACTATCTTCGACAGTGTCGCAGTGAAATCGGTTCCACTCGGTAGCTTTCCTTCAAGCAGGCAGGACAGGAACCACTGCAGGTAGCTCGTACGGATTGCTTGAGCTTTCGCATCCAGGCCCTTCTTGAATAGGTGTACAATTTTGTTGGGAATATCTCCGCGGTGGTACACTGTCCAAAGGCCAAACATTTCCAGCGCATGGCACACGACCTTCTCCTGGATTTCTGCTTCGATAACCTTGGAAAAGTGGTCACAGACAGCCGGCAGGATGGTTTGTACCTTTTGCGGTGGAATTTTGTTGAAGCTTAAATTACCGGCACCCTGGAAGTGAGTAAAAAGAGTGTTAGAAAATGAGTTGCGCAACATTCAAGCTTTAAATTCACTAACCTGTAGAAGATTTATCCTCAGTTCGGCCACGGTAATCTTTCCCCCGGATCCATTCAGCACGGCGAAAACTTCCTTGAGCAATGCTTCAATCGCACCCGCGGTGCCGCACTTGAGTGCGACCTGCTTCAGGGACTCGACCGCTTCCTGGCGCACTGTTTCCTCCTTCGAGGCTAAATTCTGCACCAACGGTTTGCCCAGATCGAGCGCGTAATCGCTGACGTCCAGCTCTATCTCATTCACTATTGCACCTACCGCACGCAGAATGACTTCAGCGGACCGCAGCATCGACCGTTGCAGGGCCGGCACTACAACCGTCTTCAACTCGTCCTTCGTGATGGCCTTTAGCAGCACCGAGCAGGCGACGATATCGCTTGCGTGTGGTTTCGTCTTCACTGTGATCAATCCCTTCACGAGATGGTCCAACAGTTTGGTCTTGTGTTGAGCCAGCAATGAATCCGAAACCCCAGCACCGCACTCCTGCTGCAGATAGCGTACAATCGTGCACAGCATCAGGACCGCTCCGCTGGAAGGTTCCGACGACAGCAACTGATCGAAATAACGCTGGGCGAGACCGTCGTCGCTGGCGAAGAAATCCCGCACGAAACTGTATGCTTTGTCCGATATCTTCTGAATGCCCGACGTGAGCGAGAGCTGGTACAGTGCGGCTTGGATTTCTACCAGCTTGGGAAACTCCTTCTTCCCCAACGCCGTCCCATGATCCGCATGCATTGCAATGAGATTGGCCCATCCCAGTGCAAGGACGGATGCTTGGGCTGCCTTAACCGGTGGTGCACCGGCCAAATCCTTCGCCAGCAGGCCTTTCAGTACGGCGTTGAAGTGTTCGTACGTAAGGTCGGGATGCTGTTTCAGCACCGCCACCAGGAGTTCCTTCACTAGCGCTTGCGATTCCGGATCCTTGTATTTGGTCAGTGTCGTACCGATCACTTTGCATATTCCCCGCACGATGGTCGCGTTAATTCCTGCGAAAATAACGCGATTTCACAATACACAAAACAGGGGATGAAAACAACGGAGATTGAGGTTAGATTTGACACGGAACACCACCACAACAGTGCAAGACGGAGGGCACGATTACGGCATACCGGTATCGTATGCGACACGTCACCCCACACCACTTACCCGGATTTGGCAGCACCGCAATCACATTTTGGAACAATTCCGGGCGTTCCTCGACGGGCACGTTCAGCACTCGGTTCGGCAAATCTTTGAGGGCCTTACCAAGCTATGGAATGGGATATAGAGACGGAAAAACTGTCAATCTGCAGTCAGCCAGTTGGACATCGGATTGTAAAACAAAAATGATGAAAGAAAATCTCGATTTTTCGCGAATCGATGAAAACAACGGTGTTTGCACGAACAGGCCGAGCCGCTTTTTACCTCAGCATCAGCCATTTTGCACGTAAAATTTAGCTGTTTTCAGTGCGCCAATCGCTCGTCGAAAATTCCAACACCAAAAAGTGGACAACTCTGGGCAAGCGGTGTGAGCCGGAGAACAGTTTTTTTAACTCCAACCTTCTTGCGAACCACTTCGCGTTTTGACACAACTGCAACGGCTGTCAAAGAGAACGCGATGCCAACATTCGGATGGCGAAAAGAAAACCCCTTTCCCCTTCTCTTTCTTTCCATCGGTAATACTCATTTATGCCCCCAAAATACGTAGCGAATAAAGAAATGATCCAATATGATGTTATTATTTAAGATTGTTTATTCACATGGTCCAAAACCAAGCGCTAAAATATAATTAAAGTTAATGGTCACTACTGCATGCCGAACGATGTGCGTTCGCCTCTTTGATGGTAGAGCGCGTGCAGCAATTGTGACCTCGCTTCTCTTTCCTCTTGCTTCCCCTTCTGCTGCCGCTCTTCCCCTCTACTGGTTGGAACCATTTCCGCCGCCGGTTTGCTGCTGGTACACCTCGATAGTGTCGCCCTCCTCCATTTCTAGCGTCGTCGGTGTGTCGTTCTCGTTGATCGGCTGTCCATCGAACCGGAAGCGAACCACTTGCAGCGACAGTCCCGCCCGATCGCAGTAAGCGTTCATCAGCTTGCGGAGCGGCGTATGTTTCTTGATCTTGAACTGGACCACAGCATTATCCTGCCCAAGCACTTTCAGATTAATGTGCTCCGATTCCGAGCCCTTTGGATCCTTCTTATCGTCAGCCATTTTTGTCTTTTTTCACCGGATACTTCCAAACAGAAAGGAACAAGAAGCGCCAACTGCAAATTCGTGCAAATTCACCGTACAATTGAGCTAACACCGCGTCGTCTTCTCTGATCAGACACACAGTATGTAGAAGCGTCACAAAACGAAAAAGGCAAATGGGCATTGTTTGACAGCTTTCGCCGGGGCCAGTACCCAAATAGCATTTTGAGAAGCAATATTTTCGCCTGCCGTTCGTTAGCACAACGCGCACACACGAGATTTTTCGTACCTACCAATTTTATCTTTTTCTATTATAAAATAGTCAGATATTGGTTTAAAAAACTGTAGATATAAAAATGTTATTGACTGAAGAGATTTGAAGAATTTTAAAAATTTAATTAAAAAAACACTACAAATATCGCTTTTCCATTTTTTTCTTGCTAGGGTTGGTCCTGTACGTTTGTGCATTTGCCTCGCGTGGTGTTGAATATGCTATTGAACTATTTGTTTGGTCTGTTGAAGTTTAATGATTTGTCGAATAACATGCTTTAAATTCACGTTCTATGTAATTTTGTCACAGTATTAAGTTATTTACACGTTATGAATTTCCAATTTAATTTTAAACATCGGGCCCAAAGGACAAAACCGCTGGTGATACCACAACTCAATAGTTAACCCCCTTGCAACGGTTCGTTTGGGTTCCGCAACTGACATCGAAGGTTGCGGAAGCGGTGGCTTGCGTTTGTTTGTTTTTTCCCTTCAAGTTGTTTTAGCTCTACCATGACCGCTTGTGATTGTTTTACGGTTGTACTGCCTCTTGCGTTGTAAATTGACAATTTAAAGTAAAAATTTTAATCGTTTTATGTAAAGTGTACTAATTCACTCCTACCCTCCCCCTCTCCATAAGCATGTAATGAGTGATTCCGACGAAACAGACGTGCTGCTGCTTATACCGCCTGATTTCTTCAACTGCGAAACACCCATCACTCTAACATCTAGGACGCCAGCCAACTATTCCTGGGACTTATCCTATGAATCGTTTGTGCAACAAAGCAGCGGGAACATAATGGCAGGGATAGGAAACTACTCGCTGGCTGGCTGTACGGCTGCCGAACGAACCGAGCACTACGTGGCTTCTACTCCCTTCAAGCAGCACAGCCAACAGCACCAGGCGCCACTGAAAGAAGAGTACATACTCCACGAAATTGATCGATTTCTAAGGGACGATGATCCGCAAAACACACAGCAGCAACGTGTCTATCAGCACAACGGTGTTTCTACCAACAGTCCGGAAGGATCTCTGCAAGATTACCCATCGATTACACCGAACGATTTCAACAGCCTTACGAAACACCAGCCTGGATGTGGTCCCGTTCCTCAGAAACCGCCCCGAAACGTACATGGTGGTGGAATGGTAAGCAAATCGAGCGGGAAAAACGGCCAGCAACTTCTAAACCTAAGTGACATATGGCAAACAAACGGAGCGAATGGTCAGCCAGACTCTTCAAAAGTTCTGCAAGAAGAGCGGCTCCGGAGGCAACACTGCGAGCGCAATATTCAAACGCTCCACATGAAGCTGCTCGAGTATGAGGAGAAAATCTCTGTCGCTCTTTCGGTGGACAGGGAAAAGTTGTCGATTATCGGTAATCTGGAACAGGAATCGTCTCGCCTAAACGGCAAGCTGCGCGACATGGAGTTGAAGCACATCGAAACGCACGAAAAACTGATGGCAGAGAACTTAGAATTTAAAAACAAGAATCTCTTCCTCGAGAAGGAATTGGCGGAAACGCTCAACCTGGTGCGAAAGCTAGAAGACAAAAAGGATAATCTGGAGATAAAAGTTGAAAATCTCGTCACCGCCAGCCGAGACGTTGGAGAGGTGCATCGGCAGCAATTGGAGGATCTGCAAATACGACTGGCAAACAGTCGCGACAACGAACGTCAGCTAAGAGAGCAGCTAGGAAAGCAGCGGAACTCGAACGAGCAGTTAACCACGGAATTGCAGACGGAAAAGCAGAAGCTTGCTGATGGCGTACGTTTGAGAGCTGATTTTTGTGCGCTGAAGAGTAAATCGGACGCACTGGGGAAGAGATTTGCGGAAGTGACACGGGAGAATGAAACCTTGAAGGATCAGATGAAGCATGTAAAGGAGCAGAACGCAATTCTTCAGGAAGAATCGGTAAGCTGACGCGCTCAATAAGGCTTCAACCTATCTTTAAAATAAACTTTTTTTTAGAAAAAATTACTTAAAGAGCTGGAACTGCAACGGCTCACACTGAAAAAGTACTACCAATCACAGCTGGAAGATGTCGTGTCCGATAAGTTGAAGGAATTCCAGAAGCAGCTAGCCAATGTCGAGGAAGAGCTAAAAGAAGAGTCCAAAAACCGGGAACGAACACTTACCGAACGGGCAAAACGGCAAATCGAACTGATCGATCAAAAACGGGAACAAGAGATAGAGCTGCTCACCGAACGCTGCAACGAGCAAGAGTCACTTTACCGGCTTCAGCTGGCAAATTCGGCCCAGAGGATACACGAGCTGGAAGACGAGTTGCGTACGATCCGCTGTGGCCGGGCAGACATTGCCGTGCAGGTGCATTCGATCATGGAAAATCAATGGAAGCAAACACGTGACCTTTTGATGAGTACGGGCAAGCAAATCAGTTCAAACAACCACACACAGCTCGAGCAGGATGCACAGAACGCCGCCAAATTCAATCGACTTACCCTTGAACACCTGGACAAGGATCGACTCGATGGGGTCCGTTCGCTAAAAAACTCTTTTTTAACGGATGAACAAGACTCCTTCCAAACGCCGGCAGTTAGGAAGATGGATGCTGAAAGGTGGAGAAAACCAGCGGAATCGAATGTAGCCAATACCCACAAGGAGCAGCTACACAACTACATCGAGCTATTGCTACAAACTTCACCAAATGATCTCAAACGGCTGGAAGAGGTACTATCGAGCTGTCGAAAGCAGTCGAAAAAGGAGCCCACAGTACGCAACAACACGGCGAACGAGACAACAGTTCCTCCCTGTGGAATGACAATGGGAAGATCCGCCTCTGCTACGGCTTTAAATCAGCTGGGACTGACTGGGAAGGCTTCAAACAAAACGCTCCGGCCGTGGAAATAACTAGACTGAATAGTAGAGCTTTAGCTTATTAGATGATCACGTGTGCCTTGTTAAAAGTTTAACATTTTAAAGAAGAACACATACGAGACGTACTAAAATGTAGGATTCTAGATTGTACAAAAAAATTTACTGAATTTTTTAGCACAATTCTTTCGGTTCGCGATGAGACAAAGCGGCAATAAATATTGTCAAAGGATTTGCTCTTTACTCTGTTTATTCGATTACTACGCAAATACAGATCATTTTCGTTAATATATCATAATAGTTTATATTATACTATAATAATATTTGCCTTACCTTTCATTACATATTTAATAGTTTTGTTTCTGTTTGTTTCCATTAATTTAACCTTCGCATTTTGGTGAGTTTCGTGCAACAATATTTGACACCGACGCACGAGTGGTGGTGGTTGTGAGTCGTTGCACTTTCCTAGAAATATCTTGCAAACACTAAACACGATCGTCGTCTCTTGTAGGGCTGTAGTGATCGAAACCAAAAGGAGATACGACTTCTTTACAACGACCGTTGGGCATTTGGGTGATTTGAATGTAATGTTCATGCCTTCGATCTGAGGCAGAATGGAGAATTAATAGAGCTTGTTATATCATACAGGATAGGTGATAAGCTATGGTGAACGTTCGAAACTGTTTGAAAAACGTGTGTACAACTCAGACGCTGACTTTTCAAGGTTATGGGAGTATGCATGTATGTATGTCGACGACTGGGGAGATAGATACGGGGATCGGTTTCGAAGTCCCCTAAATATGGCTTTACTGCACTTTACTACTTAGTTGTTCAACAACATTCGTTCGCGGGCCAAACTCTACTAATAAACTTTTTGGAATGCTGTGCGCGTCTTCCGTCGTCTGCTAAACATTATCGGCAGTAATGTAAACTCCTGCTGTGAGCCGATAGCGAGTGCTAGTAGGTTGCCTCGTTTACAATCGACATAAAAAACGAGGCCAGCAAAAGGAGAGTAGCGAAATAACAAATTAAACACCTATTGCGCTATATGCTTACTCTAGCGAGTTCAACGTGAGCAGCTGTTTGAGGACCTTCGTTTGGGACGTTTCCCGGATTTCGCCCGCCAAGAACATCTCGTCCACGACTGTGTACACCTTGTAGAAGTTAAACACCAGATCGAGCTCGCACACGTTGTGGAAGTATTCGTTCAGCACCTCGACAAAGTTGTGGATCGCCTCCAGGTAGCACAGGTTGTTGTCATTGACGTCGACGCAGATGCAAAAGTAAAGGCCAGCGTACCGGCGGTACACAATCTTGAAGTTCCGGAACTCGACGAAGTTGGTGTGCTTGGCGTCCCTCACCGTTACTACTGCATGCACCTCCTCGATCAGCTTCTGCTTTTCGTCGTCGTCAAAATTCATGTACCATTTCGCTAGCCGCGTTTTGCCCGCACGGTTCTGTATCAGTATGAAGCGAATCTGTATGCACGGGAAAACGATGTGGGTGGAAAACGGAAGTTTGTTATCGCGGTCTCTTGCGTAGTTTGCGTGAGTGTGTTCGATGGGGTGGATGTGTGGGGAAGGAGTAGGCGCATATTTAGCTGATGAGATGGAATAATCATCCGTCAGCCACCGCTGCAGCTACTTACCATCGTAAATGTTGCGGCCGTTTGGGAATGTTTGGAAGAGAGCGCGTCGTCCGACTAGCTACTGAATCGGGCAAATGTATCGGACAGTTAAAACGAAACCCTTTGGGAGGGTTTTCTCTGGTTATTTACTGAAAAATATTGCTACTCTCGCTTTTGATTTGATGAGATTGATTACCAATTTTTTCGCCTCTTCGTCAACGTCAAGTGAATATTGACAGCTCACGATAGCAGTTCGCTAAAGATGCCGATCGACGAGCATAATGAAGAAACCTCAAACTATTTAAGGGAAAAGTTAATTCTTAAGTTGATTTAACATTAACAATTTCTTTGCGCTTATGGAAATCGAAGTAAATAAAACTTTAAGAATAAATTTATTACATAATTTGCTATTAAATTAGTATTAAAAATAACATTATTTCAGTCATTCTATCAGTCGTGTACAGGCTACCTTAATATCAAATGTTTGATGACGTTTATATTGACTGCTACTGAAAAGGCCTTTTGCGCGATCATAACAAACATAAATGGTTGCAATGATATTGTTCGAAATTTATTCACAAAAGCAATCAAATGCTGTTTACAATGTTAAATAATATGCAATAATTAAAACCGTTACTTGTATTACTTGAACACATTTTCAGATTGAAATCTGCACTCGACCTATAGGCCACTGACATTTGAATTCAATATGTAGAACTGTCATAACAAATCGTACCGCAACGTAAATAAGACCGCGGTTTCGGAGCTCCGTGTGGTGGAATTTGTTTTTTACGAGCACTGTGCGTCCCCCCTATCTCCTAGACAAACCCAATATTTCAACCGAGCGCTAGTTGTTCTGTCGTAAACTGCCAATATCCGTCAACATGCTTTCGTCGTGGTTTCGGACCGCTGGAAGACTTCTGCTTCCCACCCGAACTTATTCAAATGTGGTCACGGCCAGCTCAGCTAAACTGCAGGAACAAGCACTGGAGGAAAAGTGTATCCTGGTGAACGATCACGATCAGCCCACCGGAAGCGCATCGAAGCGAGACTGCCATCGGGTGGATCCTGATGGTAACATACGTCTCCATCGAGCATTCAGTGTGTTCCTGTTCAATAGTGCTGGAGATATGTTGCTGCAACGCAGATCCGTCGAAAAGGTACGTAGTGATATGGTGCATACGCACAAACACACACAGTCACGCAAATGGTCGGACGAAGGCGCGCCACTTTCTCCTACCGATTTCACGCCGTGCCCGTTAGTCTTGGCTGGTGAATATCTCTGAAGACAACCCGGTTTCCTTTTTTCCTTACGTCACGATGACGGCGGCTGGCAGGCATGAATAATTCAAACGTTTCCGAAATGGTTATGATGGTCTCCTGTTTTCGATGTTTTTTTTACATTTACATGACAACGGGAACAAACACGCGCACCACTCCACGTACAGATAACATATCCCGACTGCTATACAAACGCTTGCTGCAGTCATCCACTGCACGATATCGAAGGAGAACGGGAGGAACTGAACGCCCTTGGCATTCGACGGGCCGCTCAGCGTAGACTGAACTATGAGCTCGGAATCCCGATGGCACAGGTAAAACACTGTAACTGTTACAATTAATGTGTAATAATCTCTAAACAGGGATGCGAATTTACAGGCACGCCCAGAAAATTTCCACTACATCACCCGTATTCACTACGCAGATCAGGGTGATGGGACGTGGGGTGAGCACGAAATCGACTATATTCTGTTCCTGCAGAAAGATGTCGATCTAAAGCCAAACGAAAGCGAAGTCAGTGAGGTACGATACATTCCACGCAGTGGACTGAACGATACCATTGTTGGTCTTGATGCACCGCTAACGCCCTGGTTCCGGTTGATCTTGCAACATCGGCTACAGTTATGGTGGGATAATTTGCCTAATTTGAAGCAATACGAAAATCACAACAAGATCGAACGATTCTAGCCAAAGGGCAATGGATACCAAAACGGAAATTAAGACGCGTAACAAAGCGCAACGAACAGCAAAGGTTGAGGGTTATTTAAATGTTTTTGATAAGCGTGTAACGGGATTATTTATGGTGTTTGAGAGGATAATGGAATGATCATATACATGTTGTTATTAAGTTTTTTCCCTGGAATATGGAATATGACAAGAATCTATTTTTCTACGAATGATTAGCAGCTATGTGTTAAATTCTTTTATCCGAACTTTTTTTTATATTCTGAACTTCTTAGTTACGCATAAACCGTTTATTCAATCGCAATGTGTAAAATAATCCTTAACCCGTCTTTTTTGTTGTAGATTGAGAATAAATACACTATGGCATATTAGCTGCGCCATACACCTGAAAATGAAAAAAAAAACAGCGAGCATTATTTTTTTTCGAAAACAATATGAATCACTTGTTTATCAGCGCAAGAAAAAACGTAACTCATTAGTACATTAATAATCCAAACTGTTCCGCTATTTAATGCGGCACCCGAAAACCCCTGCGAGAGAAGCCCAACAAATATCGCAAACTTGTCTCCACCGTCAGCCGTGAATAGCCTGCTCGCCGAAGAGAGACGACTCCCAACCGAACGCACGTTTACGACCGCCTGAGCTCATGGAGCAAACTTGTTTGTGGCTCCGTCTTAGGGTCTGGTCTGGCTCTTTCTCTTCTCAGCTCTTTGAATGTACGATTTTCTTCCGTTTACCGTTGCCGCGACCCTTACGCATCCACAGCGTTTGCTTCCACTGCACTCGTGGGCCGAAACGACCGGAGATCGGCTGCGTTT
>KB698227.1:0-10517 GCA_000349165.1 Anopheles christyi
GTTGTTGACTTCCGAAAGCAGAAAGTTAATTGGGAAGTCTTACTCTGGTTTTTGGGGATTCGAAATAAGATCTACACAGCGTTGGAAATGATGATCCCACTTGTCAACTAACCCGTCTTCCCTTTATGTTACTAAATCTCTCTCGCTCTCCCTCTCTCTTCCTCTCTATTTGTGGATCGACATGTGGCTTCCGTAAGCCATTAGTCCACCGACGTGTCGCACTTAATCGAAAAATCCACCCAACCCACTCCCGTACAGTCGACGTGCCAATTAGTGTGTGTGCACCGGAGAAAGCAGAAAATCCATTTTCCCTGCAAAACGAGCTACAAATTGTTTGCTGATATCTTTTCAACCTACGAACCTACGAAATAGCGGAAGGATACTAATTTCCCCTACTTTTCTTAAACACGCTAGCCAACCTTGAGAAAGGTTGTAATAACTTCACCATTAATCAAGCCAATTTTTAACCAACGCAGGTGACAATTATGTGTCAATTGGCATTTTACAGCTAATTTTTCCTTTCGTAGCCGACCTCATCCTTTGCGTTTCCGTTGGGGGAACCCCTTAATTATCGTCACTCAATCATCGCCCCGGTGTGGCCATTTTCCATTGTTCGTCCATTGCTCGGTGATTGCTCAGTGGACGATAGCGACTCAGGACGGATGGAAATTATGAAGACATTTGCGCCGTCGGTCGGTAAAATGGTCGTTGGGTGAGCAAATCGAGAAATTAATTCCTTTTTTTTTACTTAAAAGGGAAAGGAGAGCGAAGAAAAAACCCTCCACTCATTGTTCCCTTTTACCATAAAAAAGACGTCACAATCTCAAGCGATAGTCCCAAAGGCGTACACTCTCTTGAGCTGAGCTTTATCGAAATGATTAATAGGGAAGCCCGTTGGGAAATGGGTTTGTCCCCTTGTTCCCGGTACGCCGTTATTCCCTTCCAATGAGATTATGTTGTGCTTGTTTGTAGCATTCATTTCAATGATAAAGAAATGGCCTGCTGAGTGCTGAGATTTGGTTGGCCCTTTGCTAACGAAGAAATTGTAGTCAAAAGTGTATTATCAACACCGATCGTCTTTGGTCGGTAGCTCCCAGAACCGCGTCCAGGAATAAACAAGCCCGGAAGAGTGTTTCCTGGACTCACTTCATTACATCTTCTTGTGTCTTTTTCCCGTATGTGACTCTGTACACTCACGTAACGAGGTGCTTCTCTCATTCTAGAGCTCCTAATAAAACACATTATTAAACTCAACCCAAGAGCCAACCCCTGGTTCGTCCTTTTCTTTGCGCAAGTAAAAAAAGGTCCTTTCAACCAGTCCGACACAATGTGGCGCTTTATCTGGGAGCAGCATCTTAGCAGTAGCACCACTGCAACATGTACACACATTAAAAGCATAAAACAAAGCCCAAACAACGTCGTACACAATGTGAGCTCGTATGGAGCCCCCCCACCCAATTTTCTCGACTGCGGAAAGTCACACTGCAATCAGCAAAACCCGACGGAAACCCTTTACGACCCACCGCCAGCCCTGCAAGCTCGCCAACACCAAAGAGGTATGAAAAACTTAAGAATTATCTTCCAAGACCAAAACCAAGATGTTGGAGTGGTGGTGTCGCTCTTTCTTAAGATATAAACCATTCGGACACTTGTTTTCCGGGTTCAAGCACAAGCAAAGGGATGAGAGGACCGGCCATCATTTTCCATTGTTTGTACCCTTCGTTTCGTCGCTTCAGAGTGGAAAAACGGAACCAGCAGAGTGTTTGTGTGTGTGTGTGTGTGTGTATATGTACTTACCGCAACGGTTCGTGTTCGTATGTGCTTATTTATGGTTGTTGTTTTTTCGGTGTACAAGCAACATTGCTTCCACCTACAAGTGAAATGTACTACCACAAATTGCACCAACGCAATGGTTTGCGATTCACTTTTACAGTGCCCAGGTTTGCCTGATTGCTGCAGTGTGGCAAGAGCAAGGATTTCATCGGTAAAACAGGAAACGTCAACCCAGTTGCTCGGTTCGAAAAAGACGTTCTAGCGCAGCAAACCGTTTTTGCAGCTGGGTGAGATGGAAGGAAATTTAATTTTCCAAACGGTATACTCGTTAACGGCACGGCTCGTAAAGGTTCGTTGTCTACCGCCAATTGATGGCCGGGCAAGTCGTTCGAGTGCTTAACAAGGCGTACTAATAAAGAGCAATGGTGCTTTGTTTGGGGTGCGTTACGATGAAATGATGGTCTTAAATTTGAGTGTCTAATTTGAATCTGTTTGTGTGGAATTACTTTAACATGGTTTCGTTGGCATGGGTTAAGTAAGAGGTAAACAAATTCCAGTAAAACGATGTACTAAAATTAAATGACTTAAGGAAATTGTAAGACCAATTAGATCATTTTTGCGGGTATTGGCAGTACTGTGCAGTTCACCTAGAGGGCAGCACCTAATGAATATTGTAAATAGTGCCTCTTTTACTTATTAAAAATCAATAATTCAATCATTTGAATATCATTTTTACAATTCGTCTAGTAATTCTTAAATTAAAGCTAATTAAAATATTCTTCAGCACGTTTCTCAGTAAATAGAGGTTAAAATTCGTATTAAGAAGAAAGTGGGTTGAAGTCAACTGTTTACATCTTTAATGAGAATTTCCATAGCAAAACGAGCAGGCCACTCTACTTAGAAGAACAAACCCCACCAGTAGCCATCCATTTAGCTACAGATAAGCGAAAGTACAATTTGTTAATGTCTAAGGATTTTCCTGCTTCCTTGCTTTCAATTCATTGTTTTGTTTCGTTCATTGTGTAAGAATTGAAAGGAAAGATTAAGAGGATTATAAATTACAAGGCAGCTATTCATGCATTAAGCAAACCGAGTGAAATAGATAATCTGCATTTGCTTACAAATACATTGGAATAATTTAGCTTTTCTTTACGAATGCTTTTGAATGAAACTTTTACAAAACTGTAAATTACGAAAAATAATTTAACAATTGTAAACATCAACAACAAACTCAAACCCTTCTGGACGTGATTAACCAGTTACCAGTCATTCATGAATGACAAACAAATATTCACCTTTCATCATTCCTAACAACCTTTCTCATTGCATCAAGCAGCACCAGAATCTCCCCTCTTACTCGTCTGAGAGGAGGGGAGAAAATAGTTTTCGAATGAAACGTCAGTTGTAATAAAATAAATCCACACTGCTGTAATAACAGACTCCGAGCTACACCCTTTTTCACTTTGCGTTCCTCGCTTTTGGACCGCACTATGCTGTAAACAACCCGAGAACCCTCTTTTGCGCTTCCCCCAGGAACATTCTGCAAGGAGACAGGGAGATGGAATAGGACCTTTCCCCTTACCGGTTTCCATATTTAGAACAACTTTTGGTCTCGTTTGTACCATAGTTTGTGTGCCAATCGGTGTATTGCGACAAAAACCGACACAAAAAAAATGTTAGAACCCTAACACTATGAATCCTTTTTGAAGGGTTCTACATTAGAGCAAAATCAGTTCCTCATTCCTGTATCCATCTCTTTTAATTCTTCATTCATCTCATTCGGTCATCTCCTTTTTTCTACTACCAAACGAAACTAAAACAGTACCAAATATGTTACCAGTTGTCTCTACGGTGCTAATACGGCCCAGTGACAGTGACAGACCATTCGAAACCCAAAAAAAAAACTGAACCCCAAAACCATGTCGGACAGCTTCGGTGGGTTTTGGGAAGATACCGGCCCAAGGGGTGAGTCGTGCTGTACTAGTTTTTTTCTCTCAACGTTCTTCAACCGTTGTTGTTACATTTGAGGAGAATAATTAGGGCGATAGGTTGGCGTATTAGGCAAGATGTTTCAGCGACCCTTTTTTTTGTCCACGGGAAGCCGATTTTACATTCCCCTTTTTACATTTTAATTCTTTTTTTTTTACTGAAAATTGGTTTGCAAAGAGTGGAGAAAAAAAACTAACGCAACCATGTAAATCAACTTCGGCCTTCAAGTGAGTGTTGAAGTTAAAAACTATCAAGTGATAGGTAGCAATAAAAATTGCACGCACGCACATACGGTGTTAGTGGAAAAAGGGTGCACACGAGCGAAAAAATCCAGGTTGATGGCGCTTGTTTGTACCCTGAATTAATTTGAATTTTATTTAAATTGTATATTTAAACCTGCATAAATCGTTTAACAGCTACGAGCACACACACATATATACATACGTTTGCCTGAAGCTATTTGTTGGGAAATGGATGTGCTTGTGTACGGGAGAGTGGATAGGAAGAGTGTTGGTGCTGGTTAAGCCGCAACTTTATTACAACTTCCTATTAAGTTTGATTTTAATTTACAAATTGATTGTGGAATTTGAGTGGAAAAAATGTTGTTAGCCGAGTAAAGTATTTTTTTAATCAGGAAGAGTGCAACAAAAAATAAGCAAAAAATAAGTAGCACATTAATTATATAATAAATATACTTCCGGCTCTTTTTTAAGCACCTTAATGTTTTGAAAACTTAATTGCGATTAAAATTCCTATTTTAAATTTGGTTTTGTTTTTATTCCACAAGGTTCGAAAAATATGTATTTCTTTTCTATTGGCTTAAGGTTTCAGGTTTGTTTGTTTAACAAGAAGCTCCTAGCGCCATCTATTGAGCAACATAAATACTTTGAGGATTTAAATGAAAACCATATGTTGTTTAAAGATAAATTTTATTTTCAAATCAAAATTTGAATATAATTAACAAAAAGTTCAAATACTCTTTGAATTATTCGTAAGCTACCAATTGAAATTATGATATTAATAGCAATGGTGAATTAAAAATGTCCAATAATAAGAAACATGGAACAAGTACCCATTTCAGTATTTCTAGTAAGCTAATACAAACTATTGTTCTACATTTTTACCACCTAATTGAACGATATAAACCACTCAATACCGACTTCAATCGAACTTGTCCTTCTTCTCAGATGATATTCAACACTCAGAGCTATGGATTTTCCTACAAGTACCAATGATTGCTCACACTGTCGCTAAACACTACAAATACAGCTACTGTTTGATTAAGCAAAAAAAAAAAAAAAGAACTTCATTCCTTGTGCGCGAATTCAACGTAACGCTTTCGTAAAAGACGATACGATTCACGCTATCCGAAACCACAATCGGAAAATCTTCCACTCCACTTGCATGCTCATTCAAACCACTTTCAATGCATCCTCCTCACCTTCAGTAAGTAACCATTCGGGTGTTGATGGTGGATTTTGAAAAGGGAAAAGTTAACACCCATCCAAACCGTTGGGAAAGCGTGCTGCCATACCGTACAGAAACTCGTTTTGCCCTTTTTCACAACTGATGTGCGAATTTGTGAATATCGCTCTTTTACCAGCTCTACATAGAAGACACGACAACGTGGCTGGGTTGCAGTGAGCAGGCTGGCTGGCTGGTTGTATGTTTGCCATTCTCGGCTAGAACTGGCCGGAAAGTCAACACACGTTCTACATGCTCTTACAAGGCACAGAGACTACAAACGACTGTTGGCACAATGTTGTATTTTGCGTTTCAAGCTCTGCCACAAACACATACACATATCTACAGAAAACGTACGCGAATTTCTCTTTCAAGCAAGAAAAGCGTACTGCGTACCGAGATTTCCCAACAAAAGGCTTGAGCTGCTAACGACGTAACTTTGTTTTTTTTTCATTCTTCTTTTGCTGTTGGTGCAATAGAGGCGCAAAGGGCACGAGAACGTATGTTAATATGTTAATATAGAATTGCACAAAGCAAACCTTCTTCCTGCAAAAGGGGCAAACGAGCATATGTTTTCTTTAAAGAATAGTGAGACACGTGAAAAAAAAAATGGAACCGCATTTTAGTTTACAAGTTTTTCCTACTGTAATCCACTGCTTTTGAATTTTGCTTACCACATATTAGTTACACTACATAGTCACTTTTAAAACCATTTCCATAATTAAATAAAAAGAAGATGAGGCTTTTTTTCTCACCACCCTAAAGCAATGGCAAGAAGTGCAATAATCATAATTTTTCCTCTGCTCCCCAAAGTCTACAGACATTCCACACAGAAAAGAAATCCAAAACAAAAACAGTGATAATAACACTGTTATTGAATTTATTTCAAAGCCTAAAGGGAACGCTTTAATTAAAACCTCACCTAATATATGACCTCGAGGACTGGGACGGAGATAAGAGCATCCTTACTAAGCCGACAACCAACAACAAAAAATACCCCCAATATTACCATTATCCCTTATCCTTATGGGGTTGTTTAATGGGTGAAAAAAAAAACACTCTTATCTCACGGTCCTTTTCAATGGCAAACTATTTTCAACAAACTAATAAGTACAAACTAATCCTGCTCCCAAAGTCTCCAAATTTTGTTACACATTTTTCACCCGTGCTAGTGGGCAGAGTGAGGTAGGTACATGGGTTTTTCATTTCCCGGTAAAAATTCTTGTGAAAACAGGAGGGAAGGGTTTTTGTGGAGGAATAGAAAAATCTGGGAACAGGTTTTATTGAGAATTGTTGATTTTTTTTATTCATTTTACTACTTCACGTCATCAACCACAGGGAAACGGTTGTGTTTTTCTGAAAAAAGGACCAACCTCCTTAAAGTTAAGGCAAGCAAACGTGAGAAAGGGACACTATTTGTCACCTTTAAAAAGGGCAGAAGTAAGTTACTCACGCTCCTCTTGAAACTGAAAGCGTTTAAAGGTTTTAAATTTCACATTTAATTTCATAGTTATTCTCGAGTCATGTTCGTGTGTTTTGAACCCCTTCAGCACATCGTCCTTGTTCTACTGCCAAAACCACCTGCATACTCAGCCACCCACAACCCTTTCAAGCTAGTCCAGGAGAGCTAGTACGAGAGGGTGTAGATATGATGACGAAAATCCCAGTTAACTTTTGGGGTGCCCAAATGAAAGTAAAAAAGGGGGGATAAATGCCGTTCAAACGAAAAACCTCCCTTCAGTACATGTACAATACCGAGCAGGCGCTTCGAACAAAACGTTCGAAATAAAATTGCCAAGGAGGTACGGTTTAATTTAATATAATTTAATTTAATAAACTTTTCCCCACACTCGGTTTGTGCTATCTCTAGTCGATCGGGGCTTGCGGGAAAGGAACAATGTTTAATTTCGGTACCTACGTGTGATGTTTCCCCTTCCCCGGGCACGAGCTCCAAACGAAGGGGGAAGGAACAGTTTTAAATGAAAAAAAAAAGAACGAACCTCAAACAATTTCCCTGCTTCTTCCTCTCCAGTGCAAACAAGGGGGTAAAGCTGATGAAGATTTTTGAAGGTACGCTTGCCTGTTCTACAAAAGCGACAGATGACGAACCTTCTTACTTACCACCACAAAACGGTGAATGTTTCTATTTCACCCAATTTTCTCTCTTGTGTGTGCGCCAAAGTGAAAGTCATCGAGAGAAAAATGATGACAGCGAAACTCGCGAACAGTGTTGATGCTTATTTGGCTGAGGAAGATATTAGACTACCACCACACGGGCGAGCTATAGACCCGTGCAGCGGAGGGAGGAGGAGCAATCACGTCACCGAACGAGCCAGTTTTAAGCAGTCGACGATGTTAAAATGTGTGCTACAACACCGCACACTCCCTAGGCTAGGGTTAGGGATGATTGAGGCTACACAGCTCAGGAAACCCGAAAAGGGGTGGTTGATTATTCTATTAAAACGGAAAATTGAATAGCACGAGGTGTGAAAGTCGGATTAAGGCATTCACAATCAATGTGGAAAATTAATTTTTACCCAAAAGGCCTTTTTCTAACAGCCATCGCAGCCACCGAGCGCAGTGGCAACCAGGCTACTAAGGCTTGCAAGTACGTACACGCACGCAAACGGGTAAGTAGGCGACAAACTTCAACTTTATGAGTTCCATTGGCTGCCAGTTGCAAGCGGACAGATGAGAAACAATAAAGATGCTTGGGCTATGGACAGAAAGACACACCGAAATTCAGGTATCTGCCTGTAGTGTGCACTATTGCTAGGTGTTTTCTTTTCATTTCCCACAAACATACAGCGTGAGCTGCCTTTCAGCAAATAGGTGCATCGTGTTTGGGAGAGGCTTTTAGAAAGGACACCGTCAACACACCGTTGATGTGCTGCAATTTTCACAACGGTACAAGCTGCCACAGAAGATGCAGCCTCAAAAACCGGAGTGAATTTGAGTCACTAGAGAAGAGGCTTGGGGACACTTTAATCCTTGCATCAACAAAATGGTACCGTTCCATTGGTAACTGGTCGCCGGGTATGGTTCGACTTATCGCTATAATGGGACTGTTATTGCAACTGAACCGATTATCGACCGGTGGACATGGGGTACCGTTTCGTAAAGTTTCGCCCGATGGAATGATATTGTTTACATTGCGATCAATCTCGAGCAAGGTGTGCTTGGTGTAATGTGTTTTTAGTTTCTTCAAGGAAAGAAAGCAACACATTTTATAAGCTTATTAGTGAGGCATTGTAACAACAGTGATAAGAAGGAGAAGCATTGTCATGCAAAGGTAAGTGGAAAGAAAGATAATGTAGCAAGAAAAATAAACAATCAGAAAGGTATTAAGTTAAGGTATGTTTATTACTTTGATAATTAATTTCAACGGTTTTCAAATTATTATTTTACTTACTAAAATTCACAAAATCAAGATTTTGCGCATCGACACCCAAGTTGTTGTTTACTTATTTTTATAAAGGCTTTGGCGCAGTTCACGCAGAATTTATAGACTTTTAACTTATTTTACTGGTTATTTCTTCGTTTATATGAAACCTGTCTACTGTTTTAAACCTTTTCTCTTTGTTCTGCATTACTTTTAACTCTTTTTTCTAAATTCTCTCTTTGTTGTTTTTCCCTCATTTTTATGTTTAATCTGTTCATTGGTTTATCTATTAATAATAAATAATAGTATATTATTTGTTATTTAATCTGAAACCTTTTTCTGTTCTTTTTTTGTTCTTTGTTCTTCTTTACCTTTCAACTTTTTTCTTATACCTCTCCTTTACTGGTTATTTGTTTTTTAATCTGAAACTTACTTCCTGTAATCTTGCATTCATGTTTGTTCTTCTTTATTTCTTCTATATTTCTCTTGCAATTTATCTCATATTATGTTTTCTCTGTTTTTTTTTAACTTATCACAGAATTCATTTTAAACTTATTTCTCCTTCGAATAAAATCGGTAATAACAGTGTTCTATAAAAAAAAAAAACATCTAACTCCCTTTTTTTTTAAAGATGTTGTTTTAAACCAATACTTCTTCAACGGCTTTTCTATTGGAACGAGACATAAACTCAATCTTTTTGAACTTATTTCAGACTCGCTCCTAACATTTGTTCCTATTTCAAAAGTGTCCAAACCGTGTAAGTTAAATACTTATAAATCGTCATGAGACCGACATCAAAAAATAATTTCAGTTAGAATACACAAATTTACTTTAGCAAACCGACATCATACCAAGCGACGATTTAAATGAACTGTAAAACAGTAATCCCTTCGCGCTACTCAAACCCCAGGCTGCAAGTAGATTTCATTGCACGATTTTGAAATTCCAACACCCCAGTCATTGACCACCAAAATCACTTGTCCTCCCTTCTGTTCCGTCCTTCCCCCTTCCCTTACCTAAAACCTTTAACATTTGCTACATAGAACCGATGTACGAAGGGAAACAAAGCAGTCATCACCCTAACTACCGAAAGGAATGTGATTTTGCCACACGCTAGAAAATCGATCCCCGATTGCGACGATTTAGTGTTTTCGAGTGTACGGCCGAGCACATTCCAGAGTGCCTCGCACATATCCTTTCCATCGCTCCTCGTACCGTTTTAGCCTAAAATCCTTCTTCCCGCAATACATCTGCTGTTGCCCGGTCACAGGCAGCAGGTGCTTAGTGGAAATTTTGTTTATTGATTAGGCAAATTCCAGCGGGTGCAAGTGCACTTAAAAACCCTTTCTCACCCCTAATGGCTGCTGCTCTTGCCATTGGACGACACAACACGACAGCTATGACGACAACGGGGTGCACAATGAAGTTTAACAAACTCTCCATGCTTAATGAACTGTCCGCACGTTTTGTTCGGTTTCCGTGTTTCCCATCTGTGTGTCTTTCCGCTTCTCCGCCTCAAAAACTTTCCAAATCCAAACACACACACAAGCGAGCAAACACAGTGAAGCTGCGGAAAACTGCGGCAACAAACTTCTGCTACTAATCAATAAATCCACTCCTGCACTCGTCCTTTCCACTTGTACGCTCTTGAGTATCTCGGAAACGTTGGTGAAAAGCCTTTTGTCCCTCCTCTTAGGAGGCCGATTTCCAACCCTCCCTTGCCTGTGCCGGTTTGAGGTCAGCTGGGAAAACAAAAAGCCCACCAGCGTCCGAGAACGAGGGTGGTGAAATGTTTTCACCGTCAACTTTACGGCGATCCTTCCCGTGCTACTACTGATTGTGCCCGAGCAATCACATCGATTGACGATAATGAGCATGATTGGCTCTCCTTCTCACACACACACACACA
>KB698237.1:0-54601 GCA_000349165.1 Anopheles christyi
AAGCAAAAGGAAACACATGCCGGCCGACAATGGTTCGAATTTTTGCACTCGGAACTAGACCGGAACGGCGTGATGGAGCAGAAAAGCTCCCATTCCCTTTTCACGCCCCACAAGAAACATACCTCCCATGGTGGAGACTGCTGACCGTTTGTGTGGCATCTCTCTCTCTCTCTCTCTCTCTCTCTCTCTCTCTCTCTCTATCACATCAAGAAGGGTGTGGTGGGGGAACAAATAAAACCATTGGAATCGGTTCAACCGACCGACCATAATGCTCTCCTCAATCCGGCAGCGAATTATACTTCCTCCGGCTACGTCACGAACCACGTAAGGTTGGGATTTGCCAGCTGTGGTCCGGATTTTGGCATCGTCGAGGATTGAAAGCGGATTACTGACGGGGGCGAACTTTTTTACTTTCGATTGCCGAAGGATTTGATAGTTTTTTATCGTGCTACCATGCAATTGAGCTTTACCGTTGTGTAGGGAGATTTCATGTTGGGTTGTAGAGTTTACTGTGTTTAGTTGGCCATGTGTTTTGTAAATGATTGCTTTGATTTGTTTTTCGTTGCAAATTTTTCAAAACGAAGGATTTTAAAACAAACTAGAAAAAAAACAAAATGAAATAAAAATATAAAAATGCTTGACTTCACCGATTGTTTGTAAAATAAAACTACATTTTTGGGCTCTTCAAGGACATCTCCAGACAGCAATCAAAGAAGACAGTAAGTTGCGAACAATTCAAGCAACACCCTTCATGATCACGCACAAGACTTTCACACAATCCACAAACCAACTGAACCGACACATTCCCAGTTCACGACTCCTTTTCCTTTTGTTCGGCTTTCCCCACAAGGGAGCTTTTTACAACACACCGCCTAGCTAAGACGACAGTGCCGGAAGTTTTGCTAGAGCTCCACAAAAGAGCCACGGAAAAGGGAGGCAAACACAGGCAGCAAGATGAAGTTGGTGAGCTTGTCAATTTTATTGTCAATTTTATCTACGTTCTACCATTGACTGTCGCGTGCTGGCTGAGTGCAAGCGGCGTTCTAATGTTACAAGAAAACAGGAAACGAATGAAACCAACCAGCAACCAGGCTCGTTCTTCTTACCAATGTAGCATCTGTGCCCTTCCGGGAGTGTCAAATGGGGAGGCCAACTTACTCGCTTGCTCACTACCACTGCAGTCTACAGTAAATAGGATTCTTCCTTCCGGAGCATCATCTTGTCGCTTCGTGTCACACATATGTTCACCTAGGATCGTACACACCCGCGTACGATTCCACCATACGACCGGGATTTCGTCCAATTTCGGTCGTGTTGAATTTACGGTTGTCTTGTTGTTTCTTAAGCCTTCAATTCTGCCTTGGACGAAAAGCATTGGACCGACATTCAACTATTTCTCAGACGGTGGAAATTGCCACAATATGGTTTGGGAGGAAACAGTATGTTTGCTGTTACCAGTTTACTTCAGTTCAGTGTCAAATCGATATGCTCCACCGGCAAGCAAACGGAGAAGCGATTGTCAAGCAGTGCTGCTTCCGATTTACGAAACCAACCACCATAATCACATTATGTCCGTCGTCTATCGGATGTGATGCGAAAACACAAATGGATTCCGGAGAATAAAGAGTTTGATGGGAACATGAAAACATTTTACACCTGATTTACTTTCCACCGAACAAGTCTTCCGTCTTCTTAGGGCGTTAGGAGGTATAGAGAAGCATGCACAGCCGATCTTCTGCTCCATACACTCACACACGTATGTGGTATAGAAGTATGATCATTGGGTACATTTTTGTAAACTTGACTCTAAACATACCTCTGTTTTGTAAAGAATATGCTAATTTTATACTGAAAGTTATGCATACCCCAAGTGTTCCTCAACCCTGCGGCATCATTCCACCAACTTGCAACTCATCATAAATCAAACAACACAGCAAACGACAAACTTTATAAAATGGCAGCATCCTGATGTCTGAAGTATGCTAGTTTATCTTTCACCCCCTCCACATCCAGAAACACAACACCCTCATAATTTGCAGATGTCTCGCTGACTCCATACAACAGCGTCTTGCTGGGCGTTCTGACTTGCTTCCACTGAAGAAGAATAGCTTAAGGAAGTAGCCGGGAAAACGTTACTCTCATCTCTATCTCCAGCGTGACGACGGATGGAAAACTTTCCAATTCGCGTCTGGCGCCATCAGGCGCTTTCGCGCGTGTATGACGTCGTGCTAGTGTGAAAGGTTGGGGTGGAAAAGTTCACACCACCAGAACCAGAACCAGAACAGTAAGCGAACGCACCCGGTTGGAACGTATGGAACTGACATGTGCACACGAACTCGTCGGCAGTGTGGGAAGCGGGAAAGATGAAGTGGTTTCGCGAGATGAAAACTTGATTGGCATTGAGAGGGCAGGGCCGAGCTGGCGGTTCAGACAGTTTTGGAAATGTGTGAATCGATACTGCCAGATGCAGTCATCATTTATATCACGAGCAGGAACGCTTGTGTGTGTGTGTGTGTGTGTGTGTGTGTGTGTGTGTGGTATGATGAAGATGCACCGTGAAAAACGGGAATGATGATTTGGAGTTTCAGGCGCGTTTATTGGGTTCAATTTAGCTATGTGGAAAATTGATTAAGTCAATTGATGCTTGTTTGTTTTTCCGTTTCGTACTTTTGTTTTTCTTTGTTTCGTTGTTTTTAATCTCTGTTATGCTTCAGCAACTTTGTAAGCTGGTATGTTGGCTAGGATTAAACATTAAACGAGACTAACAACAGCATCGCCCTATTTAATCCTCACACTTAAATTATTTAAAGCTGATTGAAAGCTTCACGGGCTCACAGAGAGAACACAAATTAGGTTGTGCTTGCTCATATTTTCCCTTTTCTTATTCTGATTCCCCAAAAATCTAGGTCAAGTAGCAAACATTTTGTGAGCAAAGCAACATCATAATCTCCACGGGTTGCATAATCTCGCTCAAACCCAACCTCACTTATTTTATTCAAGGACATTAGACTATTTTACCTTTTTTCTACTCTTTTCCTCCTCCTTTTTTCTTTTGTTTACGAGGCAATAAAACATTTTCTGAAACATAACAAAATCTCATCGTCAAATACCGCGTCTTAAATGCAAACCTCCACAGCATTGGAAGTTGTTGCGAGACAAAATCTCCACCATGACGATACAGTCTAGATAAATGGATTTTTTGTGGCACTTTGCCAGCATTTGCAACGTGTTCAGCGAGCTTCTCGAAGCAACAAATTGAAGAGATAAGACAATTTCTTCCTGTACTGTCGAGTTATTCCATTCATGTCTAACAAGGTGCAGTGGTTTTTTGCTTTCGTTTTTCCACCACTGAAAATCCTTTACTCATCTTGCCATAACGCTTGCGTGGTTTTAGAGCAGCAATAGAAGGAAGTTTAGCAATGATCCATAAAAAAAAACTGTCCCACTTCTTAACTTCTCAAGTGAAAGTTAAACATCAAATCATCCTAAACGATCGTTTTCAGCATTGCAGGGAAGCTCTAAGTTCTTTTTCATTTCATTTGTTATGTTTCAAGTGCAAAGAAAACGAATCAAAACAGCATCCAAAATGGACACAAATCGAATCATGTTAAGCTCAGTTTATGTCCGGTGGGAAAATCCACCTTTGCCGGAAGGTAAAATCTCCTAAAACAAATCAAATGCCGAACCGGAAGAAAGCAACGGACATAAGCCACAAAAAAAACCTTCTGCTTGTTGGATATTTTTTTGCCAAGAAAATTACGTATCACAGAGAAGGTCTTCAAGATCTTTGCAAACAGTGGATATTCTTTGGAACATGGTAATGTCTGCGAAGAGCAAGATGATGATAATGGTAATCATGACTGCGTTGAATTTAATTTTGCCTAATATACTGGAAAACACAATCTAACGAGCAGAAAGGAGACGAAAACGTAGAAAAACACTCATTTGCTCTTTCCATGGCATGGACCAAACAAAACAGAAAGTACAAAATATGGTTGTAAAAACTCCTGAACCAGTAGTGAACCAGTCACGTCAAGAAGCAGAACGCTTTTAACTCGATGAACATCGATAGCCGTTGAAAAAGCTAGCATAAGGCAATGAAAGTAAATTTCATTTTGCGTCGTTTTTTCTCGTTAAAAGCAAGTTGAGATAAGAAAATAGGCGAGACTGACGCAACTAATTAGTGCTCTAACATTTAAAAACTGAAAGTGAAATGGTGTAGATGAAGCAGCTACTCAATCGTGCATTTACACATTTTACACGGTACATTAAGTTTTATTTGCGTCAAAAAAACTCTCATCCCAACAAGAACGTCTGGAACATCGTAACGATACCAACTCAACAGTATAAATTCCTCTGGACTTTTGTGTGCTTACTCATCAGACATGCCGTTTTATCTCTGCACCATCAAACGGGTCAAAGTTTGCGTAAGCTGTACCGTAAAACGACAATCCTCGTGCAAACATGCACCAAGCCCCAGTGCATTCATCCTGTGTACTGGTACATGCTGAAAATGTTGCAAAAATTGTTTCAACCATTTGCAAACGCAACGACAGCTAGCCCCAAAATAGCTTTCATTGGACGCTTCTCTACGGCAAGGTCTGAACAGAGGATGTAACACCGGTTACAACAAATCGGACACAATTCATCAGTCCCAAAAAGCACCAGATGCAGTGGCAACGGAGTGCAACGGACTGTGAAAAAACTGCAACTTCAACAGTCCCATCGTTGTACTCGGAAGCCATTCAAGCGCTACCTTACCCATCGGCCCAAAGTGCAGGGAAATGGGAATGCGTTTGAAAACTGTTTAGATTGTCCCGTAGGGTCCGATGCTAGAACCAGACTGCTTTTCCAGCAGTTACTAGTTGCCTCTGATTGTACGTCTAAAACTCTGGAACGCCTGGCTTGGTTGATAAGAGGTTCACCAGAGAGCTCATTTTGCACTGGTCATGCAAGCCATGGAGCCTGTTCCGTTCGCCTCTGCCAACTCCAAAAGCGGTACACGAGGCTAGAGCGTCATAAATATTTACGCTCTACGCTCACCGGCAAGCGTGCACCTTCCGAGCCACACCTGTAATCCTGCAGGTCAGGTTCGCCAATGTGGCTGATCTCTACTCCCCGTTCTCATCCCTGGTGCCCTTTGCTACAAACCGGGACAGAAACGATACAATTGCCCTCGCCACAATCTCTGGTCCGTTGGATCGAAGCGAACGGGGGAAGGTTTTGATCTACTTTAACCCACATTCCGTACGCTCGTCTCACGCTGGATAACACGAGGCGTTCTGGTTCGTGGGGCAGCGTTGAGTGTACAGTAAACTGGTTTACTTCTGTCTCAGCTCGCCGGCATATGGTGGAGCCGTGAGTTGCCGACGGGGAACTGGCTTGTGTTTTGGATTGTGGAGCGTTAAAGACCAAGCCCATAACGTTTGACTGTAGGAATGCAGAAAGAATGAAGAATGAACAGTGGAACGGACATCACACATCCTGACGTCAGCTGCGTGTTTGTAATTGCTGACAATAGCTTTGACGCTGAGGGATATTTACTACACCGCGTCAGGAGCTTTGAAGGAATATAATGACATCATTTTCAAGATATTTACATCCGTTTCATTGAATAATGAAAATTCCTCATACTTTACAAAATTATGATGATAACCTTCACAGCAATTATTTATAAAAATTGTTTTATGTTGCAATATTGAGCTTTTTTTTTAAAAGTTCTCCATTCAACTTTATTTTAAGCGTTTGCTCCAATAAATTAAATAGCACAAGAGTTCGTTCGTTACCGCTTTTTGTTTAAAAAATGTTGAATAAACTTTTGCCAACAATTTTCAACCACAAAATTCCACCCTCAACCCAAACTGCTGCGTTACTTATTTTCACATTTTATGTTCTATCCTGCGAAGGTGTGTCGGTGAAAAGTTTTCCACCCACTACGCTTTAAGCGAAAGGGAAAGGTAACAACTAACTTGCGAGTACAGAAGGAAACGTTTTCATTTCCTAGCCCACCCACAGCTGCTTTCCCTGCTTTCCGATCTTCTCCCGTTTTTTCTTAACCTGTCAAACACTCACCTTATAGATCCCGTCGACCAGTTTGATGATTTCCTCCGTTTCCATTTTGCTGCCAAAGCTTGTGTTGATGGTGCTTGTTTGCTAAAAATCGGTCGCGGTACACGATGATCGGAGACTTTGATCGTCCTCCGCTACGAAACCCTTTCCGGCTCTCTAACGGATCGATTTTGTTGCTAATTCCTCCCGAACTGCCTCAGAGCTTCCACACGCAAGCGGACCAATATTTGGATTAATTAACTTTTTCCCACCAGCACTCTGTATGTGTGTTTGGGGGGTAAAGCGTCGTTTCCTGCACCGAGCGCGCTCGATGATCGATTCACTTCGGTTCACTTTCGTCGTGGCCACTTCCGGCCAACGTTCGCGGCAAGGCGGCGAATGGCTAGACCGGTAGCCGGTTGATTTCACTTTCGATGCAGATTTTTAACTCACTTGATTCACTTCGTTACTATGGTTTGCACTATTCTCTCACACAACACACATTCACTTATTATGCATACGACCAGCCTATAAGGTTGAGTCGTTTCGATTTGCCTTTGGAGAAAGAAAGGCAAACAAAAACTCTAATGGATATGAGGTCGGTTTTATCTAGATGATGGAGACATTGAACTTTCTTTGTAAACAGTAATGTTTAGTGGGATTTTATAATAATTGCTAAAAACAAGCAGTAAATCTCTCTAATATCTAAAAAACACCTTCCATTCAAACCCTTGTTAAACTTTTACCTAAACGTATACTCTAACAAAACGAGCTCTTTCCCTAACCTAAAACTTCATGCAAAATTATACTACAATTCACTATACTCCATCACACACACAGAAAGACACTTGACCAAACAACAGGACAATCAAGACCAATCGTACAATCAAGAAAAGTAGAACGGTCTGACTTTCTCTTCCCCGTCACGCATCGGCGCAAACCCGGAAACGTCTTTGTCCAACTGTCCGCAAGGAAAGAATTTGCGCGTCTGTAACAAATTCTTCCTTACGATGACGCGGGCCGCAAAACGTTCATGTTGTCCGAGTGGCCATAAATCATAGCACACGTTCCGACGTATTTATGATCTTTTGCTGTTCGGTTCGGAGTTTCTACACCAAGTCCCCGAAGCACGGGAGCATGTAACTAATAATTTATCGTTATGAGAGGGAAGCAGACGGATTGCTAGTAAGAGATGCAATTGTCGATGTCTTTCGGATTTGTTGGGAGATTTTCGGCACCCTAGTACCCGGCAAACCGCTTACAAAATGGCCAAGCTCAACAAGCGATGTCAGGAAGCCTGCAATGGAAAAAAGACGGAATTTATCATTAGAAAATATCTTTGACTTGGAATTATATGGCTGTAATGCGTAATTGATTATAATTTATTTATTTGTGCAATGCATGTCGAGATAATCTGATATAAATTATATTCTACACTTCGTAAAACTATCTATTCTTAATCACTTGTAATGGGCTTATCCAAGAACGAGAATAAATATGTGATACAAATTAAACAAAAAATATTCCCCCAAGTTGCTCACATTTACATACTCCATCAAACAGGTTTGGCGTCGCAGTTGAAAAGTCTCGCCATTTCACAAACATAGAAATGACGTTTTAGTTTTAATTAAATTTATGAACCACCTAACGCCCATCGAACCGATGGCGATTTTATTGCACGCCATGTTGATTTACTGTTTGTCCATCGATGAGCCTTCATGCGCGATTGAAACCCATTCGAGCAAGTTCAATCGTGGCTAATATTTCGCCTCATACCCGCTGGCTTCCTGCCGCTGAATGGTATCACGATCCCCTTTAATCCACGCTTCTCCCACCACTCATCCCCAAAACAGGCCCATTACACCCAGGGTGCAATTTAAAATGCAAATATTTTGCAATTAACCACATCCACAGGCGAAATGGACGAATCAATCGAGTGCGAATGCGGTAGAACGATAGAAACAGACGGAAATCCTTCCATACCTCGGAATTGGTGAACGGTTCGAAAAGGCAGTGTTTGATATGCGAGGGCAAGGCAAGGGATTATGCTTGTGGTTTCGATATTTTATTGAATCTCAACGCTTTTGCTCCGTGCCTGGACACACGGAAAGTTGTGGTTGGGATGGTTTTACTTTTTTTCTCTCGCCTACTGCGTTTCAAATTTGCGCGAGAACCTTCCACCTATTAGACCGGGCCTCTGTGGACGGGTTGAACTTCAAAGCTATGACCCACAAAACTGGCTGCAGCATTCAAGTCTGGGCGGAATGAGTCAAAGCTCAATAGATCGTAGAGTGGAATCTATGTTTTTGTATTTAAAGCTAGACAGACAGTGAGTTTATGTAAAAAAAAGAGAGTAATGTTACTTTTTTTTTTGTGTTAACAAATGGCACCAAAAACCTGTGTTGGAATAGATACCATCTGGATGCCAAAAATCACCTACTGAGTCGGATTCCTTATGGAGTTTAAATCTTTTCAATGTATGGTTGGTAAAAATTAGAATATTTTATTTCTAAAGCTTCAATTATCATCAGATCTAGCATCTAGCACGCTCTGATTACAATTTAAGAAAAGTTGGTTCGTTGTGTCATAGAAGTATATTTAACTGACAAGCTGTTTAAATAATCCAATCCCTTTGGTGCCTCACTTCAGAACAGTGTATGCACCACCACGTAAGAACAAGTGTTTTTCCTTCTCAAAGTGGGTGATAACATTTCTCCACTCAGCGCTACTACGATGAGAGATGATGAATAGTGACGATGATGAACGCTGATGTTCATGATGGGTGCCATGCGACGTTGACTAATGGCCGGTTATATGACTACGTGCAGCTTTCTTCACCACCTCCGTAATGATGCTGTTGATTCAGTTTGAAGGACGAGTGGGTTTTCCGCGGAAAAATAGCTAGCTCGCTAGCAGAACCGTCCAGCTTTCAGTCTAATGAGATATTTTCCCATCAAGCGCATGGGAAGACTGATGAAGCCGTACCGTCTAACTAACCAGTCAGCTGGAAAAATGGACTTACATTCCCCGAAAGCAATCGCTACGCTCTGCCTGAACCGGTAGCCAATGAAAAGGATCGCACTGTGGCATTTTGTCCACGGGCATGCTAGGCTGCAAAAGAATAGAGCTTTCGTTCCTTTGTGCAATTATTGAGATGTAACTAGCACGCGTCCTAGAAATACATTGTAACACTTCATTATACGCGTTACCAAGAAAAATACCACTCCACCATTGAAATAGACATCCAGTAGGGTTATTACCGTGTCGCTTCAAACTCCTCACCCACTTGTAAAACAAACCAATGTTCCACTCCTGCTATTGTTAGAAGGCTTATACCGGGTGCTGCCAAAATTAATTAACCCCTCACACCGGATGCCCCAGCCTGGGAACAAACGAAGCGGGTGCGAAGATTTATTCGCTGGTAATACTTTAATTAAATCAATCGAAGCGTTACTTTTAATCCGATTTGAATTACTGGTGTCGTACCATGTCGATTTTGTTTTGGGACGCAGAATAATGGAGCAACAACCAGACAACGTTGGTTGTGGGCGGTCGTGTCTGGGCCAGAGCATGTCTGGGATGTCTCTGGCTAGTGTCGCACCAGACGAGAAACGATATCAATTAACGCACAGAATAGAAGAGCCGTCAAACGAGGACACTGGTAGACTAGCACTTATCAACCATTTTGGGGGATGGAGGACTGATTTGATACGAATCAGTGCATTTGCCTTTTTGAAAACACCTTCAATGGCTTCCTGAAGGTGAGCTATCAAATAACTTTGACAGAATTGTGTCTGAAGCATTGCATTTAATGAACTTTGTTTTGAATTTGTCAAGCTGTTTTATTGAATAAAATCAAATTCCAGAATGATTAAAATCAATTTAAATCTAGAGGAATAAAGTAACACTAATTAAAAGAATTCATTTATTTGTCATTGAAAAAGATGATAGTCAGTTAAATCTACCAGTGATGGAAAACTAGCTAGCCACTAGCCAATAAACTAGGCAAAAGTTCACCGCCCACCATTAAAAGTTTTCATCTCAATGGTATCGAGAAAATAAACTCATAATTTAAAATTTGATAATACGAAGATGTTCTGGTAGCTTTTGTCTGAAAATCTCATAAAAGGTGTTTGTTAGTAAGAAGAAGTTGCATCTGTTTTAGATACAGTTTTCGCCTCAAAAAAGAAAATACATCGAAGCAAACTCATCCATTTACTTTTCCTACCAACACGAAACAAACTTTACTCCTCTTCGTTTACAACTTTACGTTTTCATGGTTCTTTTATTCCAACAAACATATAACTAGAGTCTGGTAGATAATTTTAGCAGGAGCCTTCATTTAAAACACAGGAAATGTTTATGGTTGCTCGTTTTTGGCGAAGTCAATCTGTGATAAGAAAGACCCACTGCAGTAAAACAAAAAAAAAGCAATCTTACATAGAGCGCACAGGCGAAAAACTGGAGAAAAACCAGAGAAAATATTTTACTTTCAGTTTTGATGAACCGTTCCACAGAGAATATGGCCCACAACATTCTAGTTTTTCTTGTTGCACCCATCCCAGACTGTGCTTTACTGTGGCTGCTAACCCCTCCAGGTTCTATTGCAACTGACGGCGAGTGTACCACGGCAACGGCAACGACGACGATGATGATGATGATGCGCCAGCACAAATTGCGTTGATTCGTTTCGATTCATATCGTCTCGCAGCGAGGCGCCACATCGAGCCACGATACGCCGTATTATGCGGCCACATAAAGCAGCATATTGCAGCAGCATCCATGTTACCCTCGATCGTGGACGTCGAGACCGGGGAGGTTGCTTGCCGATGTGCTTCGAATACAAATGGGCAAAATTTAGTGGCAGAGATTTCTTGTTTTCCTTTCCCTGCGGAATGGGAAGCGCCGAGTATAAGGGAGGAAAGCAGTGTTTCACCGTCCCTCATCCCGGAGGATAATTTTTCGCGTAGCATGCGTATTTCAGAGGGATTTTGTGTTTTTTTGTTCGTCTACAAAAACCATAATAGCACGCAAAGTGGCTTCAATCAGCCCTATTTGTGCCCTTTCCTTCCATTTCCTATTTGCATCTTTATCTGCAATGGTACAATCGCATAAAGCAGCGACACACAAACAGGTAAGATAAGTGCTACGTAATAAATGTAATTCTTTTACCTTTCTTTACGCGCCTTGTAACAAGGTTTATTCTAATTGGATCACGGGAGACATTCTCAGAATTAAAGGTTTCTGTTTTCTAGTAAATATTTTTCAGCAATTTGTTTATAAAGGAATGGTAACTAAATTCGATAATACATAAAAATGTCTTTATTACTGTCGCTGTTTTATTACTGGTAACAATTATAACAGTTGCACAGTAACATAAAGATGAAAATGTAAACCAACTTAAACATTAGTTTTTTTAATAGACAATCATAAAAACACAGCCGCAGAGCATAAGTTTGCCAAAGACATCACTTTCCTCCTTGTCTGTTTGCGAAAGAAAGGTAAACCCCATTATTTGTCTTCCTCTTTCACCCCAATCCCCAAGGGAGCGTCATCAGATAAAACTGGTGATAAACATTAAAACGATGGTAAACATTTCCTCTTTTTTTATTTCATCCCATGCCAAATCGCTACATTCCGAGGGTGGCTTCTTGCACCGTGAGCCAAAAAACCCACTAAACACAAAACACGCATATTTTGCAAGGGTCTCCCAATAGGAAATGGAAGCTTTCCTACCATTCCCGTACGGCGACCGGATGTGGTCGCGTAAAAACTCTTGCGTCTATTGGTAGATTTTTATTTTTGCCACACCACAGTGAGCCATTGCGTTTGCTTGAGATCGGTGTCGTACCATCAACGAAACAGCAAAAGGATCGTAAAATAAAAACTAGTGAACAAAGTGGGTTGTATTTCGACAAGTTAAGCTTTCCTCACTTTGATCAAATATGTTACGTTATTTCTGGGTTGTGGCTCTCCTCGGAAGATTGTATCATAAAAATGCTTGACAGTACGGATCTCTTATACGGTTGGATAGTTTGATTTTGATTTTATCGCTTCTTTAATTTTTGACTAATTCTCCTTCCGGTAGATATGCAAAAAATGTGACAACTTTCACTCAACCCATTCGTCACCTGGCCACCTGCTGTGGTACTAATGCCATAAATTGGACTTTATTGGACGGCAACAAAAACTTTTGCAGGTAGCTGCGGCTTCATTTTTGCGCATGAAACTCGCCTGAGAAGTGAACACTAATTTGGCTCATGATAATGCTTATTCCACTCATTGTGTCTGTGGCACATCATTTGTCTTCGCAATGTTGGATGCTATCATACTAGCATAGTGTTGCTTTTTCTTGCATTCATTTCCTTAACCGTTTCATTTGTCTTTTAAGACTCAGTTGCGTTTTTGTCTCGGCTTTTGTTTACTTTTCTTCGCCTTGTGGCAATGTAAGTTTGCAATAGCGGCTTGCTGGAGAGGAATAGAAAACAAACTGCTGAATGGAAATCGCGATAAAAACGAAACATATACATCTTCTCATGAAATGCTCTTCCAGAAGAAGTGGTCGTACAAACAACCGAATGGAGGATGTTTTTGTTTCTGTTTTGCCTTCTTCTCCAAAAAGGCAATTTAAACCAGCCAAGCCCTTGCGTGGCGGTATCATTTCGAACTTGCTCCTCCTCCTCCCTGCCAAACAAAGCCCACTGCACACTGCAAAAAGAACTGTCAAATTGCACGCGTGCTGAATGCGAACGCTCATATCGCATAACAATGGGATCATAAATTTTGTGCCACACTTCTTCCACGCTACCGGAATTTGGCCACGAAGAAGATTGGCGAATAAGTGTCGTTTTTGTCATGCAAATTGTTCCGCGTACTGGAAGAAAGCGTACCCAACAGAAATGGTCGCCTGTTTGAGTTCCAATGCAATCTTCAATTGAGTGTAAACAGCACCGTGAAGCTGTCTTTGCAGATACTTACAAAGAAACACACACACGTGGAAGGCCGGATAGAAAACAGCAAAAAAAAGTTACATACACAATAAATTAGTCTTGGTATGATTTTAATCCTGTTTTACCTGACGATTTATGAGTGCTGAACGGGTTACGAAACACGACAGTACGTACGTACGTTCGAGACACTCGGCGTATGTACCTGAGGATCCTGAGTCACTGTAGAGATTAAAAAACATATTTATATGGCCTCCCACAAAGCTATGCCGGTGATAGCCCGACAAAAGAGGTAAAGACTTTCACCAGACCAGAGGCTAATAAATATGGCGAAGCGGCTTTACTGTCCGTTGCGTAACGGACCTGGTCAAAGGTTGCGCCCCATGTGATAAGCACGGTAAGCTCTTAATACTTCCGAGCTGCCATATTTACTGATGAAGTAGAACCTTTCCTGTCGTTGACGATGAGAAGTTTTCGGTTGATTACAGTTTCGGTACTGCTAGAAATGGAAAGTAAGCACGTGTACGAGCGTAACCTCAAAAGCAGGTGCGCATCATCGTGGGAAGGAAATTGACTGTTTGATCGAATCAATCGAACATTATACCCGATAGTAGCACCGACTCAGTTACGGAAACCGGCGGAGATGTAAGCGTGTTGATTCAGTGCGAGTTTTTAATTTTCACTTTTTTGAGGAATGAGTAGATTCCAGCACGATTTGTATCAAAATATCTCATCAACCGAGCCTTCCGGTCGAGCACTTCATTAACCGTTTCGCCCGACCAAATATTGAATCGAGCAAATTAAATTTTCCCCCTAAAGCACACACTTTCCATATCCTGATATAACGTCCTGTCTTGGGAGGCTCTGGTTTGCTTCGTTAAAGCCCCGAATGAGCTTCCTGTGGCTGGCGATGTACATCAATTTTAAAACCTTCTTTGCTTGCTGGGGAAGAAGCGTGGTTATGTGAGATCAAACGACATAAATCCAATTATTATCGATTTCTCCTATGCGATCTGGCCAAGGGAGGTGCTGTGAGTGCACATTGCTCAGATTGAAACATCATGAGTACTAGGACCGTGCTGCAAAGTTTTCAGCTGGATCGTTTTAATTGGGAAAACGGTCACCATAGAGGAGCTTCGACTGCATCGTCGAGCTGCAGGGAATCGCTTTGCTTGTACTGTTCAAGTAGATGAGCATTTCAACCCATTAAGCTAACAGGGAGGATCAAACACTGGGTGCACTTTCAAGGGAAGCTTTTGGTGAATATTGGAAGAATTTATCACTTAATGTGTAATGAGGCATCTATAGTCAATATTGCAGCATTTCTTAGTCTTCAACCAAATATCATGAGACCCTGAAGCAATTGACATCTCTCGTGAGAATTTTTGCCAGTAAGAACTAATTACCTACTCCAGCATCCAGTTTTGAAAAGGATTGTTTACTGTAATGATTAAAAGACAGCTCCTTGCAAAAGGGTTCATCTTCACAAGAACCGGTCGTCTTTCGATATCCAGTGAACATTTACACATTCCGCAATGCCCATTCTGCTGCTTCCACAGGTCGCGAAAGTTTGCCTTCAAGAAACTAATTAAATCTGTCACAACATCATCCGGTTCGTGCTGCTTAATTGAAGCAAACACACCCATCGGCAAAGGAATCTAAACTTTCGCTGCCGTTCCACTTACCAGCAACAATCGGAAGATGCTTCACCATCGACCACCGTTTCTTAAGCTTCAGACGCTCAGGTGCACAAATAGAAGGGAAACCCCTTTTGCAGCATTTCTGCTGCACGCGAGTTGCATTTGTCGTTGCGCAATCAGTATACCGTCAGTAGCGTAGCACGTGCACTAACGCTGTATGTTCACCGTGTGGCACACATTCGAAGGTTGTTTCTTTCGGGCATCGTGAGAGCGTAAGAGCTGCTAACGATGCCGACGCTTCTCTACAACCGTGAACCACCGTGTGGGGGTTAGATGTTAGGACCTTTCGTGTGCGACCATGTTCGTGCTGGATCTTTAACACTGAAACAGGGCTCGGACGTGCAAAGAATGTGGTGAGATGTTGAGATGAGTTGATGGTGTGTGCGATCCGAATTATGCTGGGTCAAACCGGCGGACCTCTTTCATTTTATGGAATGCATGGAGGACATTCAGGTACAGTGTATCTTCATATTAAATCACTGTGAGATGTCCTTGCATGTTGAACGTGAGTTGCCTTAGCTTTTATACCGCCAAAGTTTCACTCTCCTAACTTAAATTCGGCGGCACATTATCATGCAAGATCCAATCTTAATTTCGCTTTGTTTCAAATACTTCGAACTTATTTTAAACTGTTCCATTGTCTTGAGACGTGTAGATATCTTCATTATTATTTTCATCACTTTCTCTACATCCAAACCAATCCTACGCAATGAGAAAAATTGCAGTATGACAAACATTTGCCACCTGCAGGTGTTAATGCTGATTGCATTCATATGCCTCTCTCACATGCTCATATGCTGTAGTGTAGCATTTCCGGTGTAAAATGTATTTCCATTAGTCGAATGCAATCCTAAATGCAATGCAACAGGCAACGACAGGGTCGTGATGGAAAAGTTTTCCCGTGTTTCACAATTTTCCACAGGTACACAGGATCATCGTTTCATGGCGTGTTGCAATTCTCGCATGTTTTCTCTTTCCCAAAAGGGTTAGTACAGTTGTTATGCAAAGCAACCGGGAGAAAACACACCGAACTGCGAACTGTACTACCCCAAGATGACGAACATGCGAATAGATTAAGGCAGCGGCAGGAACACATGGTTGAGCTTAAGAAAATATTTACCCATCCGGTTTCAGTCCTTGCACTCGTCCTTACACCCGTTTCATGTGCTTTCCAGTTTTATATCTAAGATGAATTGAGAATGATAGAGCACTCTAGTTCACGAGGAAGTGAAGATGGATGGAGCACATTCTAAGAAGCTGTGAGTTGCGAATGCAATACGAACAAATGGAAATATCAGGTTGGTGGGAAAATGTATCGCAGACTCGGCTGAAAAGTTTTTCATCTTCTACAATTACTGAATGGATGGAAATTAAGTAGAACATAAATATATAACAATGCTTTATAGTTTAGTAAATTCTTCCAAAATAATGACGTGAATAACACATAGAATAAAAAGATGAAACGACAAATTGCATGTAAGTTCCCTCGAAGGAAATCATTATCAAGAATCGTAAATTAAAACAATTGCTAGCCAATCATCAACAAACATTAACAGCTGGGCCTATCTTCAGCAATAGGTTCGATTTAGCCTGCTGCTATCATCGTTCTCGCCGCTTTATATTCGTGCTCATTTTCATCACGCGGAATTAGTCACACACACTCAAATAGTCACGAGAAGCTCCACCCCAATCAGCGCCTGTAACGAGCCCAAATTTGGACTAATTTCCATGCCTATCGCCTTGCGATTGTGTGAAGCAATTGCTGTTGATTGTACCAGCAATTGCTGTGTAGCGTCCAAAAATAATTAGGGTGTGTCCTAGGATTGGCACGATTGGAATGGTTTTCACGGAGCTTGTTGTTTGCGTCGACATTCGCCGGTTGAATTGTTTGAACTTATCCGCAGATAAAGCAAGACTTGAATGATTTGCTACTGCACCGTTATTATGCAGCTGTGTTTTAAGATGCAGCCAAATGTTTCGACAAACAAAAACCTCTGCCAAGGGATATCGAAATAAAAAAATAATCGAAGCTGAACTACAACGTACACCAATCGAACGAAAACGAAAGCCAAGCAGCTGATCGTAAAAGCAAATAGCAAACTAGAGGCATATACTCGCACACACTGGCAAGTAAAAAGGGACTGCCAAACAACCGCTGGGTGGCGACGAGCGCCACCCTGCACAGCAAAAGAAAGGGAAACACCATTTTCCGCTAATGAAATTACATGCTCGATTATTTTACGACCTACGATGGAGAGTCGGTGTCCGTGGACGTGGGTTTCGATTTCACCGGAGAAGTTTTCTTACGTTATGGAGGGAAGCTTAGATGAACGTAAAAAAACCCAAGGAACGATCGTTGGTCTTCGATTGGTTTTACTCTGATTTGATTTCCACCTTTTTACGCCACTTTTCTTTTCGATATTACTGATTTTTTTTTGCCCCAGTGTGCTTTTTCTGTGTGTCTGTGTAGTTGCATTTTTTCCATTTTTTCTTTTGCGTACGATAATCGTTACACTAAGTTGTTAGGAGTGACGGTAATAGTTTTTTTATCATTTTAGGTCCATGCTGTATTTGATTGTGTGTAAAAAAAAGTCGGCATTTTCCGTTCGTGAAATGTGGTAAAATGTGTCCTGCTGTATAATGAACATAGCAAATGGGTAATTGGATGGTTTGCCATTTTTGCTCTTCGCTCCATCAATGTTAAACTGGCGTTAAATAATTAAATGTGCAAATGTGCCATTAATTTACGGTTTGTGGAAAACAGTGAATCGCTACCGTTTAAATTGGTGTCGTAAATTTTGCACTAATCCTACCAAAACAACCAATTCCAGGACGCGCTCGGTGTAATAATTTCATGCGTGCTGTTGTACATGTGTCTTTTCCCCCAAAAATGGCAGAAATGCCTCTTTAAGTGGCTTTAAATAAACCATTCGGATGATTACGAGCACCACTCCACGAATGTACAGCAGCCCATAAATTGAGGGAGCCCCCTAATCGTAGCAAACACTCTTCAAATCGGTAGGCTTCGTCGGTTTTCGGTTCCAGACGGTAAATCCCAACGCTACCATTGCTGGATCTTAAATTTTCCGCGAATGCAATTGGGTCGGCTTCCCCTGTGAACCGATGAGATAACACCGATTTAACACCTTCCGTGGCTTCCGTGATAGGGCACGCCAGCAGCCGGTGGTGGTTTTAATACACCACACGCTTATCCTAGCCATACTTTACGGCTGGGATAACTTTTCCACAGCATAAAACCGCGTTGGTGGGTGATGAAAATTGCAAAATCATCCAGCACCCTGCGGTCTGGAGCATTATATCGCTTTCCAAAGTTACGGCACAGAAAAAAGCGCTCGAACAATTTTATGTTCTGGTGTTTTTACTTCGGAAAGAAACTGCTGCCCACCGTGCATCGTAGGAGATGAATACAAGAACAAGAAAAACATAAGTTTCACGCCAAGGGATTATTTTTAAAGCAATGTTTTAACGAGCGGCTGTCGTTAGAAGTCCTACTTCTTCTTGCTTTGATTGTGATTTAAAATCAACGACAAACAATCACACTTTGCCTTCGTGATGAAACGATCTTTACAGCGTCAGGCGACCGAAATGATAATGGTGTCCGTCGGTTTGGTTTGGTGGACGGAGAATTAAAAGTGCCATTCATCGTTTAATTAGCCGTGAAATCATCTCAATGTGCTTTAATTGCAGCTTAGCTAATGGGTTGTATTTGAAGGAAATAATTTCATTCGCTTTTCAAGCATAAATGAAAGCTTCTAATTGATTGTTATGAAGGCGGGGAAGAGGGAAAATGTAGATAATGCTTGTTGAAAATTAAGAAAAAGCTTTTTGGCACGGGAAACGAATGCATTTGAATGAATAACAAAGCGTGTTACATAAAAGATGTAAGAAATTTAGTATTTTGAGGAAAATGACATCGAATAAAAGAGATGTTTCTTGCAAAATCGTAAATAAATAAAAAAAAAAAACTCAAAGGCATAACAACAACATGCAATGAAATCTTGTTTGCATAATCAACCCTACTTGAATTATTAAAATTCAACACATAAGCATTATATATCATATTCTTTCGTTCCCATGTCCACATAAGAACTTCTCTTTTCATTCAATCCCGTCTCTCCAAACGTGTTGTAAAACGTGTCCGAACGATTGGTTTCTTAAGTGGATGGAACGTTCCTTTGATGTAACATCTGTTTATTTTATGTTTACGATTGCAATCTTGCTCATCCCTAACTACCACCCGGAAGCTCAGGAAATCGGTGTCCATTAAACATGCTATAGAATTCGCTTTCTCATTCGCCATACCAGCCGTACGATTGCTATTCAATCTTTACCATTGAAAAGTTGTAAAATTTGTTGGAAAATCCACTTCCAAACACGTCGTTTTGGGGCAAAGCTGGCAGTTAACACGATCGGAAGAATGGAGGGTAAAGGCAAACATCAGCATACGACCACAGTACGCTGCCCGTCCGACCAAACCTAGATTGCGGTCACCCTTCTCAATATCAATAATTTTACTTTCCCAACCAAAGACGGTCCCTTCCACCAACCAATCCCAAGCCAATCCCATTTTCCGGAGGGTGGAAAGGGCGTATGCAAACCATCACGACACTTGCTTGCTTTCAACCCTTTTTTATACGGCGTTTCCATTAGCATTACCTTCCAGCATTCCCGCAAACAAGAGTAAATAGAGTAAACGTGTACACCTTCTCGGTTCCTCACGGCGCTTGTGTAAACTTCTACCATGCCAAGATTCGCTTCTTCCTGTGTAATGTAAAAACAGCAACTGGTTTGATAGCATACCAAGTGATATCGTACCATCGCCCAAACATAAATCGTCATTTATCCGTGTTTTGATGCGCGCCAAAACCCATTACCTGAAGCCGATCCCTTGAACTTTGATTTCCGGCTTGGGTTACCTTTGGGAAGTTAACAAAAAGGATTCGAGCTTCTACCTCCGTTGCAAAGCAGCTCCCTTAACACCAAAAAGTGAATGTTAAGGAATCAGCGCTCCAGCTGGCAATTAAAAAGCACGTGTCTATGTCAATTTTCCGACAGATTTTCAGCTTCCCCAGGGAAGGAAGGAGATGGATCAGAATAGCACACCTTCATTTATGTTGGAGCCCCACCGCATCTCTCCCAAAATTACCGAGACAGCATTCCCCAAAGACCACAAAAATGCAGATGTTATTAATAAAGAGGTTGACATTTACCGGCAAGCAATAAATCCCCAGGTGTAATGGTTCATTAAAATCCGGTCGTGAAAAGGACCTTCGCAAATCAGCCCTTTGCCGGCAGGATCAAATTGTTTCCTCTCTGCAGGTGGAAAAGGCAAAGGGTAATGGACATGTTCTGCCGTGGACACTGGAGGTTTAGAGAAGGATTTTGTGGTTTTGTTTCGCTTCGGTTGAATTTTCATGGACCGTAACGTTGGCTTTCTTAAATATTTCCAACCCACCTCACACTGCAAATTTAAATGACGGAACGGGTCAAGATTTACACCGGCAATTACTAGGTCCAATGAAAAAGTGAGAACGTTTCTTTGAAATGTTCAACCATAACGTAATGTTTCAATCTAAATCGCAAAAGCTATCTGCATTTGTCATTTGCCATAAGTTAGAGTTGAGCTAGCAGACTGTCATCTCGAACGTGGGCTATAATGAAACAACAGGACAAAAAAAAATTCAACCAAACAAACAGAGTAATTGAAAGCTCTGAGCAATTGTGCAATCCAAAGACAACCTGATGAAACTTTACAGACAGAGACCGCGAAGGGTTAATGGGTGGCGGTCGTTAGCAGAGAAGCTGCCTTCAAAAGAATGCGGTCAACGCATTTATGCTCGCTTTCCGACGCAGATTTCGATCCATCATAACCTGTTTCTTGTTTCGCGGTTGTTTCACTGCAAGAGGCTTTAATTGCAAACGACACAACATACTGATACAGTTGGGCGAACCTAGCACCCTTTCGACAAGTGGGCAGTAGTAACACTTTGATGCACATCATGCCCCATAATGCTTATGTTTCCTTTTAATCAAAAGCTTTATCTGTTGCATGAAATGAAATAAGTGGACTGCTTATTAAGATAAGTATGTCAAAAGTTGCTAAATAAAAATATAACGTATTGATTGTGGTTTTTGTTTAAAAACATGACTTTGAAGGATTATGCATTTTTCGTTTTAAGTTTCTTGATCATAAATTGCCTAACGATGCGTTGCTAGTTCGTAATCAGCTAAAGTCACCACAACAACATTTATGGTCGCTTAACACGAACCGATTCACAACATAAGTGTCGAGCTTGAATTTCCATTACAAATATCCATGCAACGATCGAGCAGAAACTAGTTCGCTGCATACCATCAACGAAATTGTGCGTGCGTATTATTGGTCAGGCAGGTCAGCAACCCCAAAAATGGCGAACGATAACTTAATTATCACGCCTGTCTCTACGGCTTCTATGTAGGCGATAAAGATTAACAGTAATTAGCACACATTGGGAGTGAAGGCGTCCAGTAATCAACTCAAACACAAACGTTTTTGCATTCGATGTTCACCACCACTGGTTGTGTGACACAAATCACACCATCCTACACACATTCGTTGAACTCCATCGAACGATGTTTATCATCGTGGAGCTAAATATCGATGGCATCTAACACTAGTAGGTGCAATTTTGATTTGTCGCGCTGTGTGCAACGATCTATTTTGCGAAATATTTCATCACCATCATCAGCTCCCATGATCGAATGAGTTGACGATGGCCAAACGTTGGGAGCAACGAAACAAAGGCAGTGACGCGTGGTGGAATTGTTTTGACGCCATTAAACAATCCACACTTTAATTTATTACATAGTTGACGAACCAATGGAAAGCGAACCAGCTTTGGTGACGCTCTGGAAAAGAGGCGCGAGATTTTTTGTGAGAATTTTAAATTATAAACTGGAACACCTGTATCTCACACGCAACAAAGCTCATCTGAGTGATTTCAAAGTGTGGTGGCTATCTTTTCAATTTTTATTTATAGCTGTTTTACAATAATTGTTGACCTAAAGAGTTCATTAACAAAATATACCAACAGGATGTTATTGTTCGGCATCTTGATGTAAGTTAACAAACTGAGGTGTATGTCTAAGGCCGCCATTAACCGCAACAGATCATGGACATCTAAACTTATCTTATTGGTAACGCTTGTCACAGCGTCAGTCATAATACTTCACCATGGAATCTAACACAGAAGAACACTTTAAGGCTTAAGAAAACAACTCACAACCTACTGTTTCACTTCAATAATCTATTGGACACGAGTCAAGGTTGGGTCGTGACCGGTAACTACCCTTCCACAAACCAGAAGACACACACATTCCTCACACGGTGGAAGAAAAGCCACTTTGCAGGTGTTTGTGTACAGAATTGGATGTCATCGCCTGGGAAGCAGACGAGTTAAAGGGTGGGCAATGGAGCAGATTGAAATTTTAATAACCCATTGCCCTGAGTCGGAACTCGTGAGACATTCTGTCTGAAAGACACTGTTCGCGATGGCACCTTCCAATATCTAGGTCAGGCTAACCGGCCAAGTCATATAGATCGTGTGATAGGTCGCGATAATCAATAGCCGTAGTCATCCCTCGGCAAAAGCTTCGGACAATAAAAATTACTTTGCGTTGCAAGAGGGAAGCCCACAGACTATCCGTAGGCTACGCTTGGTGCAACCCCCTCTTTCATGATGGGCAGCAGTGTGTCAGCAGCCTCGGTATCTGGTCTGGGGCATCTAACCTCTCCTACCCTTGCAACCAGATGCCACGGTACCCATTCGCGAACTCAGGTCGATCAGGTTTACTTTCATGCCACTGTGGAGGTTGCTCAATGTCAACGAGGAACAGGGCATGGAATTACACACGATTTGTTGGGTGCGCCCTTACGATTATGGTAAGACTGGGGTAGAACTGTCGTTGTGGTGGTGCCGGACTCGTACGCGCTAGACATTAGTAAATCGAAGAAAAGCCAAACCGACGCCCAAAGTCCACGAGGTGGACCAGTGGTGCTGGAATTCTTGGCGCAATGTGGACAAAAAAAAAAAAACGTCTTACCCCATGCTGCCAACAGCGGAGCAATACATGGAGGTGCCAAATGACGAAATCGATTTGACAGTGTGACGTTCACTCAAAAACCGTAGGACAGGTATAATTAATTGCAGAATGCTAGACACAAGAATATTCGGTGGAATCATTTGACCATGTAGGGGGGTACGTTATTCAAGGGTCGATATAGTTTGCCATAAGCTATTATTGGACGTTGTGAAGATTAGTTGAGCTTATAACATCGAAACGTTTCCCAGGCGAACAGTTGCCCAATTTCAGTCAACTCTCGAGGTTGACCACTTTGAAGCAAAGGGGTAAGATTCAAGTTGGGATAAATTTCTCACACAAATATCCTCAAACCTTTCTGATTTTTGTTAACACCTTGTCATCTAATTCATTTTTCTTGATGACAACCACAAAAACTCATCATGCTCACCAGCAAACTTCCTATGGCTTGACACTCCTTCGTGAAGATGATATCAATTTGATCAACGTTATCCCATTAACCTCTCATCCATAAGGTCAGCAGTCATTACGGAGACGTGCTGTGTATCGCAATGGGATCCTGTGTCATCTCTCACCATGCCAATGTATTTGACGATCGTTGTGATGAAAAACCATTTCAAGGAGAATGGAAAAATTGTCCACTTTCCAGCATCAGATAGCTCGCATCAATCGTTTCCCTTTCACCTATAACCAAACTGTGCAAAAACACTCACCATATATCTCATTCCAATTTTGCCACACTGGAACTCTTGTGTGATCAATCTGAAAGTAGAAAGTAAGAAGTGGTTAGATAAGAATAATAAAACAAAATGCGCAAAAACATGTCTGGAAAAATAGCTCCTCAACTTTGCACGTCCACACGTGTGTTATCCCGAGTTGAGTTCCATTAACTCATCATCACACGAGGTGATTCAGAACAAAAGCATTGTTGTGGGTTAGCATCAACGTCTCGGTACCGTCATCAGCCAGCTGAAGAAGATTGTACCGCATACACACTCACTTGCTAACGAACGTGTTGACGTTGCAGAGTGTACTTTTCAAGTGCCTCGGTACGGTACTGGTGCAAACAATGAAAACTTGGTGGAAAATGTTACCACCGAAGAAAATAGCAACGGTCAACCGTAAAGGAGAGAAGTGAAAGTTTGTTAATTCGATCTCCGATCATAATAATGCGACTAGAAACGGTGTCCCCGACAGTTCCGATATCACCGTCAACTATCACCCTCTTTTGGAGGTAGTTGAACTATGTAGAGTTCGTATGGGTTACCACCATACAGGTTCGAAGCAGCATATTAGACTGCAAATAAACGATTGTTTCAAACTGTCCCCATACCACCAATCCATACCGCCAACCGAAGGAATGTTGTCATTGAAAGTTGAGCTTGTTAAACAAAGTCTAATTTTCTCATTACATCGGAAAACACCCTTTTCATACGGTGAACTCCATTATCGACACAGATGCACACAAACTTTACGTGAATATGGTTCACTTTTCGAGTGGTGAATGAGATTTTAAAGTTTGATTAATAGTTTCCAACCCAGTCTTTGTTCGAACTTACTTGTACTTGTACACCATTCCGAGCTGCGATTATTCGCACTACTGCAGGAGAAAGCAAAGGGCTCTTATCGCCTATGGACCATGCATCAAGCCATTGAATGATTTAGAGCAATAAGTTGGTGCAGCTCTTAAGCGCTTATGAATTGTTGAACGACTTATATTACTCAACCCGGGCACCAAAAAACAAACTCTTTCTCTCTCGAGATACATTTACTACAGGGCAAATAGTGAACGAACAAACACTTACTGCCTGTGGCTTATCTGTGCCCCTTCACGCTGAGATGCTTTATCTAAGCCAGCTGGGAGAAAGAATGGACTTCTTGCACCCAAATTCACTTAACTTCTGCACAAACCGACACTCGACCAAGGCGGGCAAACTAAAATATTTACTACCAAAAACCACACACAATTCCACCGCTCTTCTTTTTGCTGTCTGCCACACAAACAAACCCAAAACCTTCAAGAAAGCAAAAATCTAAACCTCTCTGACCAAATGTTTTTCCCCGCCCTCCGCTAGCACTCTTTCGGTAGTTGTGTTGAACTAAATTTTCATACCAACCGGTACGATCTGTGCCGTTTTTGACTTTGGGATTCGGTTCAAAAGCTCCAGCAAAAACCACCAAACTCGTTTTCAGCAAACAGTACTAACCAAACGAGCAGTTCCACACGTAATTCCGTACTACTAGAACTAATTCGCACAGGCTCAGAATGTGGAAAAGTGGGCGGAAAAATGAGAAAACTTTTCCCGCCCCCATTCTTCCTCCCCATTCCTTCACCCCATTCGGGACAACTTTCCCCTTGACAGCGCACTCCTACAGCGCACATAAATTAGAAGCACGTGATAGGGCTACCGGAAGAGATTTCCACTTGCTCAGCTCATTGCAGCAGTTTTCCTTTATCCCGGGTGGTGGTGGTGGTGGGCTGTTGGGAAAAGCCACTTTAATTGCTTATTGATTTCATTCAATAAACGAAATGGAAGTTATTTCGCTTCACCAAATCAAACGACCAGAGATTGAAAAGAAGCATGGCAAAGGGGTGTGTATGAGTTCAGGTGGATCTTTCTTCTTTTTGGGTTTTCTGCAGCTTTTGATTTCCAGCCACGATTCACGTCGATTGCACCGATCGATCGAACGATTGCTCTACGGAGGAATCTGCACCTAGAACGCTCAAACACAAGGCTGCTCGGATAAACTTTTCCCCCCAAACACCATGAAGCGAAACCGCATCGTTTGGGAGTACAAAACGTTCTGCTCCCAACGCTTCACCAAACACTTTGGAAAGTCAGGAAAATCTATACCGAAGCGACAACGTGGCTCTGCTATGGCAGTTCTGTAGTTCCAGAACTTTTTACGAACGCATCATCAAGAACTTTCCTGAACGTGCCCTCCCCACATTGAAGGGCTCTTTTTCTTCTTGCTAAAGATTTCCTCTCCCCCTTCTTTTCATTGTCACTCCACATGCAAAAGGGAAACGCAATCGATGCTCTTGTTTCGGGCATGGATGTTGCTTCTAGTTTGGCACGATTCCAAGCGTCTGTTGGATCAGCGATTCGATTCGGTGTCCATCGTAGGAAAAGCGAATGTCACTTGCGTTTTCTTTTCTGTCGTCTACCAGCACCCAGTACACTGTGTGAAAAAACGTGCTTTCCAAACGAACGATTGGGAGCGACCATTTTGAAACAAGATGTCAAGTGTGTCGTTAAATTGTATTGCTCCGACCGGGGCAAAAGACCTTTTGTGCAATTATCAGAATACCGAATTTCGGGGAAGTGTAAGCAAACACAACACTTCAAAACACATACCAACCGTTGCGTTGTCGTTCTGCCGTGGAAACGCATTTTCGTCACAATTACTATCGCTTCAGCTGAGCAACACATTCCACCCATTTCTGGACGTTGCCATTTTGGGCAGCTTTTTTGAACTGCTCACTTGAAATGTGTTGTCATGTGTTTTGTCTCCGTTGAGATGCTGTGCTAGATGAAGTGTGAATTGAATACAGTTGCATAGCTATGTTCATAAAAAATAAAGGATGAGATGATCACGTTCGTGGAATTCTCATCTGAAATCGAATATCTTCAAAAAAAAAAGTCACCGTTTATTACATTTATGGCATCGATGTTTTGCTTTCTTCCAAATATCTCATTTCATTATCTCGTTGACGTTTTCTACAGACAAGCCAATCGTTATACCTTTCTATTATCACGCATTACTCATGCAAACGGTGTTTGACCACATCGTCAGTGTTTGTCTATTCATCGCTACAAACGAGCCGGAGTTGGACCAACAAGCTGGACAAATATTTGCACAAACACCTGCAAAAAGCGGGTAAGACGCAATACAAATTACCAAACAGCGCTCAGCGACATCGAAAGTGTGATAGGATTTGCACATCGAGACTTCCCACATCGCCGCCGACGGTCTCTACTTCTTTTAACAATTATCTAACATTCCACGGTACCGTCACAGAAAAGTAGGCGTGAGTTGAACAATTTCCACCTCGGCTGAGGCTCCCCCCAGTCACGTCATCGTGAAACGAATGCATTCGCAATGCATGTCCTACCTTTCATGCTGATGAGATGCAGATGAAGACATCGGGCTGAGGATCGCGTCTAATCGATACACCATCGAACAAAGCGGCCATCGAAACCCTTTGCCGAAACGATCTTTTGAGTCGATTTTATCAGGAACTCTTGCACTAAACGTCAGTAGACCGTGCGCTCCACCGAAACGGATATTAATGACTGCAGATCGAGATGATGGAGCGAACATTTTTTTAATGAAATTTCTTTACCATCCCCACAAACGCACTCAGCATGCAACACACTCCACTGGTTGCTTCCAGTGGGTAGCGTTTCACTTTCATCATGTTGTGTTTCTGTTTGCATTTAATTTCCATCACAGATTCATCCCTTAATTTCGCTCCCATCGGACAGGTGCTTTAAACCGCGCAAACCTTTTTTTTCGTTATTGTTACTCCCGCCCCTCGCTTCTATTACATATCAGCCTCCCTCATCTCCGCCGAATGTTGTTACAGCGTGTGTATCGGTTGATCGATCGGTTTGGTGTTCGATGAAATAACAACGGACATGGCATGTTGTAGCAAGCTACTGCACCGTGCGAACAACACCATCGCTCCACCAGTAGCTAAATCGCGTGCAGTTGCTCGGTTGGTCAAACATCGATCAATACCACCAAGGGGGTGAAGAGGGGTAGGGGTCTTATGCTTTGGGATGAGGATTTTCTTTTGCTGCCAAACAACACCACAACACACATGTTCCTATTACGACTGCATGAAATGGTGTGCTAAAAACACACGCTTAAAGCAGGGTAAAAAGCAAACACCCACCCAATGCGCGCGATGTAGAAGAAAAGGCCATGTTGTGCAAAGGTCTTTTTCGAGTTGCAAAAAAAATATCTTGAAAAAAGAAAGAGCAATTGCAACAAAAAACTGTCAATCACGGTGAAGGGTAATGATAAACAATTTGCTTGGCAAAAGCAAAAGTCATTTACTGTATTTAATGCAATAGTCTATCATTTATTATGCCAAAGTCAAAACATCATCTCCTATCTTCTTCAACGTGTGCAGAAAATGGCACTCTCATTTCGCTTGCATTTATTTAACCCATCATCGTTAGCTAGTTTCGCCTCCACGGAGCCTCAAAAACCGTCAAACAAACTCTATTTGCCTAATGTTTTCGCTCCGCGCTCGTGCTGAATTATGTCACTCACAGTTTTACCCTCGTATGGAAAAGTTTGCGCGGAAACACCCTCCTCCATAAAGCGCGTGGTGTCCTTAATGTCATAATTCTACGATGCAACGGTGACGCCCCAACGTAGTCTGCCTGCCTGTATGTCAGATCGTAAGCATTTCTACGCGGTAAGCAGTGACGTCGTTCTGCACCATAATTGCATTACCCACACTCTGTTGGTGCGTCTTCTGTCCTGTGCGGTTCTTTTTTTTCTGTGTGTGTGTGTACACGGGTAACTTCCTCAAGAGACTCAGCTATGCGAACACACAAATGTTCGAGTCGCGGTCTGCTGAACCATGGTGCGAACGTAAGAAGTTTCTCCCTGCTTTTGCACTCTTTTATTCAACCCATCCAACCGGTACCGAGCCGGGCATTATGTTATGCAAAATGTGCTGTAGGGTGCTTCAGCTTAAAGACACCCTTTCCGCACTTGAGATGGAGTTGTTCTCGCCGTGTTGACCGCACATCAGCCTAACGCATCGGCCTAAGGAGAAGTGGCCAACACTTCAGTACTTTAGAGATACACAAAACGTCATCTACTTTTTTTTTTTCAGGTGACATCTTGAAGTGTCTTGGTTGAACTTTTTGTCCAAAAGTTCCCGATTTTAGTAACCTATCCCAGCCCCATTTTACAGCATTATTATTCAATTTCTTAAGCCCCGGTGTAATCGGGCGTTAAAGCGTTGTCAATAAGGCGTTCATAAATGCTCACAATTTTAGCCCTAGGTGTGAAAGGATACATTCAAGCAGCCGTTCAAATCCTTCCAAAACGGTACAAACTTTCTCTACTTTTCACCAAAAAATGTTTGCGAACCACTTTTCTTCGACTCAATTATCACCTTTTGCAGGCACAAGCCAGCACGAGGGAAAAACAACACAAACGTGTGCAAAACTTTGCACAAGAAAGCGATCATTACCGAACACACGAAGCAGCAGCACCCGACCAACTATCCTTACAACCCATTATCACTTTCATCCAGGCACAGATCCGATGTCGGAGACGGGGTTTCCCACCACCGAAAAGGATCGCACCGGCTCTGGGAAAAGGGGAAAAGTTTTGTAATTTAATTTCCTTCCGTACGAGAAATCGACACACAAAGTGGCACGTTTCGAAAATTAACCATTTTCACAGAGCTGCACAGCGGCACTCGAGTACACAGGGAAGAAGTCATCCTTAACATTCATCTGGAAAACGGATCCAATGCTGATGTGCTGGACGGATAAGATTGGAACACTGTCAGCACGTTCGTAATTCGCAAAAGGTCGGTACGGATGGAACGCTGAAAGAGACATTCGTTCTAATCACGAACTAAAATTCAATTATCCTAAAACTAAGCCAATCGTGAATAGCAAGTCCGGAAGTCTGTAAAGCACACACTCACATCCCATCTTATCTCTATCTCGAAAGGAATGCTTAATAGAAGAACCAAATCTTCCAACTATCCTTCCCTGTGGCTTTGTCTTTCCTAAACTGCTCTAAACTGTCTCCCCGTTGGTCTTCTACAGGGAAATTAGGGGCTGCTTCGGGTTGCAAGTGACGCAGAAGACGTGTACCCAGAAGTAAATGGTACTTCTGTGTAAGAATGACATTATATTTTTCAGTCAGGAAGAGGTAATGGTGGGTTTGGTTGAACTTGTACCATCCCCCCCAAGCCCGTCTTCCGTGCAAAATGATCTGTTATTATTATTTCGGGGAGAAACACTCATGAATATTCAAACGTAATGGAAGGATTTTACTGGCTGACTTTCCTTCTCCGTCGAGTGTTTTTACAGGGAAATGAAGCTGCCTTGCAAAAACAACATCAACTAAAGAGTTTTTCCTCGTCTTTGAGTTACTTCAAAATTCGTTCGCAATTCGTCTCGGCTGCAAGGCATATCTGAAGTCTCTTCCCGAAGTTTACCCACTTTTACGTAAATCTTGCCATAGTACAACTTTACCAAATATTCTTCCACTTGTAATCATTGGGTGTAAAAAAGGGGATATTCCTTGCTCTCTTCAGATCGTTTCTACCTAGCCACACCTGGAAATTTGGAAAATACCATTAACTTTCCTTCCCTTCAAGTCACTGACAGAAGGTAAACTGGAGGTGGGGGGTTTAAACCTGAACCGGCTCGAAATGTGATAAACGATTGAACTTTGGTAATGAGGCACCGTTAGATACAACACGTGCTTCAATATTTCATGCCAATCAGTGATCCAACCGGTTGATGCCTGCGACAGCTAGCGTGCAGCTGAAGGTGAAGTTCGATGGAAACGGTACGAGCTCGTGGCAAATTGTTCCATTCCAAAATGGTAACTTTATTTAAGTAAAAAGTTGTACTTTGTGCCAACAGCAACGAATGGAAAGAAATGGACGCTTTAATTGGTTTGCTAAATAGTACATGGAGATAACGTGAACGTGTTGCATGAGTGATGGGTAGTTCACACTTCGATTCACACTTGTCGGTTGCGGTTGTACATTAGCAGCAAATAGTTGAAGAAAAGATAGTTTATTTCAAATGAATATTACACGACGTGAGGTAATCGAACTCGACACCTTTATTTATTAAGACATCGACATGAAAAATAAGTTCCAGGATTTTTTCAAAGTTGTTTGCCTTTTTCTACTCGCTCGATAGGTGTTGAGTTAACGTAATTCTAACAACTAAGGTAAAGCATCCAATTTTACGCGTTTATGATAAACCACTTTACCACAGTTTCACGTCCGCTTCCCATAGCCTCGAGTTCTAACAACGCAAACACGTTCCCTGCGTACACGTACGGCGCAATTTCATCTCGTTCTGTCCACCATCCACATCACCCATCGGTCACAACTGTTTACCGCAACGATCAGCCTCGATAGCCACGACGGCTAAGTTGGCATTGATGGTGGATGGCACTCCTCTGGTCAAGCGAGTTTAAAGTGATCAAGATAAATGTTGGATCAAATAGCTTCTGGGTTGTTGGCGCGAGACAGAGCAAGAGATTGACCTTCACTCTGAGTGCGCTACCATCATCACATTCCAACGAATCGGTGCACCACAGGTACCAAGCTATTGGAGCCTATGAGTATGAAATCTCAATGATCAAATAACCACAACTCACCAGCATACGCCATCATGTGTGAACTGACATTGTATTTGCACAAAAAAAAACATTTTATGGTATCCAATCCAATAAACTGATCATACTTTTACTACTTAAATAAACTAACTTTTGTCCACAATTAAGAGACTCCACGGACGAGTGATCGTTAAACACGTTCACCAAACGTCATCAGCCACCTGATCCCAGAATATGAGCCAATGCACCAAAGTCAAATCAAGATCACCCAAAGCCAAGTGCAGCATCCATAGCCAGCAAGGAGTAAACGGGTGGAATTTCATCACAAACAAACAAATGCCTCTGCAGTCGTTAGACGAGCTCGTTTCCCCAACCTGCTGCGGACTAAACGGATGAGCAGCGCAGAACGTTTTCAAGGTGAGCAAGGTTTTATGTTCTTGGTCACCCCATCCGGCATCGCGTGCGCCCATTTCTCAAACGCAATAGACACTCGAAACCTCCGCATGCTTAGTTAGCCAACATGCTCTTAGGCAACAGCTCTTAGCCTGGCTTTCGCGTGCTCAGCCTGTGAGGAGGATGTCCGTGTACCGCCTGCGTAAGATGTCGCGATGTTTTCAAACGCGGAGGTGTTGAGTGTTGAACTTCCCTTGCCTGGAATTCAGCACGGTGTCATTCACGGTTTAACGATTTCTCGCTGCGGTAAGCGAGCTTGGAGAGCTTGAAGTTAGGCAGGTTGGTTTAAATAGGCGTGTGGGTTAATAGTAGGTTAGGCTGAGGAAGGTATCCGAGCTACACTATCATATTCAAATTAGCGTATGAATAGCTAATCGACTTTAGCACTAACCTTCCGTGGCAGTTGGTTAGCCGATCGTGGCAGTCATTTAATGGTCGACGTAACAAATCTAGCACAGTTTGTTCGATGCAGGCGCGCTCGACTGCAATGGAATGCGAAGAATGTTTCATGCGAGGAATACATTCAGCAGGTGGGTAGATCATAAACCCTAAACAAAAATGTATGAACAAGGAGAAAACTTAAACATCTTAAGCATCGTGTGCAAATGTTCTTTCCTTTAAAAAAGGTAGCAAGATCCCTTGGGCAAATAAAACAAGTGCAAAGCAAGAACATGCTTATTTACACACAACTTCAACGCCCTCGCTTTCTGCACTACAGAACCACTAATTACATCATCTCCCAAGGCGGCAAACCGACTTCATTCGAGCAAACGAGCAAGCTAGCAATTAAAATGCAAATAATCTTATTTGCACAGCACGGGAACGGGAGGAACATTATATTTATCTTCCTTTGCTCCACTCGAACCACATCTTTGCGCAATTCTGCGATGTATCAGTGATGAGTGCGAATGCAATAACACATCTGCTTGGACGGATTCGCCTGGAAGTGAAAGCATAGCGACTTGATGCACCGTTGAGATACGTGATTGACAAAAGGAGAGCATTCGAGGGAGGAAATCCATTCTCAACCAGCGCGACACATTACGCTACAATAGACATCGTCATGGACGATACATTGTGATGTCGTTTGATTGCTTGAACAGGAAAAACTGAAATGCATGAAAGAAACGTCCCAAAAGAAAAAAAAAATCATGGATACATTCTATTTCGCTAATTTGGATGCATTGCATTGCACGATGCAGTCGTGTCCGATTGTATCTGACAATTAGGGGACAATGTATCAGTTTGTTGTGAACATCTTTTTTTCGTCAGGAAATGTAAGCGCCATCAAACAGGGGGAACTCGGACTGCCCGTAGTACACTTTGAGGATCTTCGACGTAAATGCCAAAATAATTGCATTGACGCTAATGCCTTCAAATGTAGCGTGATGCTCGCTAATGGTGCCAAGCTCAATTGTTTAATGATATCTTAACAATGTTTTAGGTGCTTTCAACAAGAAATAAAAAGTGTATTCCTTGTTTCTATCCGTTCTGATATGATATGTTTCTGCTGTAAGGCCTTCTATAACAAGCTGGATGATCTAATCACACACAAAATAACCCCTTCTCACGACTTTGTATACAACCTCATCAATCCCATTCCCTTTCAACCCTTTTCCCATTCTCTTTTGACGTTATTTTTGTGAAAAATCTTCATTACAACCCATCCACGGTGCACACGGGTATTGCGCTTGGGAATTGGAGGACCGCTCATAAATGCATTTTAAGTGACAACCGTATCTCCGGGTGAGTGTCATTTAGATTAATGCATTAATGCAACGTACAAATGGAACCCATACACCTGCATCGGATTTAATATCACGGGCATAGCAACAACAACAAAAAACTCATTCCAAGACTGCGTATCTTAAGAAGCAATACTGCAGTTCATAAAATACGGGCAAGCAAATACACCCAGAAGCCGTCGTCCAGCTTATGTTTACGAGCCTAATTGTTTATAGCGCCTGGGAATAGTAAAACGTAGTGGAATCTGAAATTATGGTACATGTTTTTTTTTCTTTCTTCGCTCTACTGTCTTGTCCTACCTCTTTCTTACGTTCGCTCGTCGATTGTTTGACCGTTCGCTCGTTCTCGTCAACTACGAACTGCGCTGTGTAGTTTGTTGGTTAGAGTTGGCTACGATGTAGATAGGAGGCAGACTGGTGGAATGTGCCTCCGGTTGCCGATCGAGCTTGCGCTTGTCCTTTCACTTTCCCTTGGCAGCAAAGCAACCCAAACCCGGGCAAAGCCACTCGTTGGATTCACACCGGTACGCGACTTTACAGCCGTTGTCTAGTCACAGCTCGCGTCCTCTCGGACAAGGTCTCCACAATTGCTCATTAGAAACTGCGATTCTCTGCTTTTTTGCACCATTTTCAACACTGTGGCCGATAGGACGTTCGTACACCTACAACCACTACTACTATTACTACCCGTTTGGCATTAAGCTTAGCACTAGACCGGGAAGAAATTCGATCAACTGCTCGATCCGATACGCAAACTCGTTTCCCTTCGAGACCTTCGAGAATGAAGCGACTGGCTCGAGAGGGTGAGTAACGATTGATCGTAGAAGGGAAGTTATTAGCTTGGCCATACTAGCAGGATAAGCTGTTGGGCCGTGAAGACAGCAGCCGCTGTGCTGCTTACAGCGGTAATTGGCGAAGATAATCGCACGGACTGGGCCGCACAGTGTCCCGCAATCTTCGTGCGGTCTGTTATTGTTGTTGCACCAACAGCAGCACTACATGGTTGTTTTGGTTGCACAGTCGCCTGTCAAAGCTACCAATTCAGCGTCGGTCGAAGTTGTGCTGTTTTTGCGCCTCTGGTCCAGTGCGTAGTTATAATGATAAGTTTATGGCCGGGATCACTGGAATGCTGCTAGTGCAATCGTGGTCGACGAAACATTCAACCCAAACATAACATTGCTGCGGGCTGTTTTGAGCCTAAGAAGCAAACGCAACGTTGATTCTGGGTATGGTATAGTTTGGGAGCCGCTATTAGTTGCTGTCGCCTTAAGTCAATTAGTGGATCGTAAAATCTGGACACGTTTTTTGTGTATCAAAACGATCCTTAAAGTATTCGTTTTAAGGCCAATAGCTTTCTGTTTTTGTATGCATTTTAAAACGACTTTTTCGAGCGTAGTTGGAGAAGATTGTATGTGCATTTAGTTTACTTTGAAGGTTTACATCAAACAGTTTCGTTTGAGGAAAGTAAAACTTCACAAAAATAAACCATCACAACCGAACCGCTCCAAAAAAAAAACTCAAACATCATATTGACAGACGATAAATTCTTTTCGTATTAAAACATCATTGCTCAAAGGATTAGTTTGCAACGACCAAACATCCCACCGCACTTTGACAACCGATACGCTTCGGTTCCAATTTCCCGTTCCAATGAGCAGTCCTCTACCAGATGGAGCTATAACGCTGGAAAAACTTTTCCAACTGCACCCGTAACGGGCACCGCAACACACAACCATTCATCTTCATTTTTTCTCAATCACAGCACAACAGATCCCTTCCGATTCGAAAATTCCCCACGTTGCCTGATTGTAGAGAAGCTACCGAAAAAAACCCAACATCAAACCATCGTTTCGCAGGAATGCCGTGAAAAGCGCCCGATGGTAAAACTTTCGAGACAGCAGACAAATCTCTAGCCCAGGGAAAATCCTCGGTAGCAAAAACTCTGAAGCTGTCGGAAGGAAACATCCGTTTGATCCCCCGGTGGGACTCTGCAAAAGCGCGTCACATTGCATCGTGACAAACGTTCATAAATTTCCGGTTTAGCATGTCTCGAAACTGTCTGATGAATGAAACCATCAATTGAAGACATTCCCTAGGGTGGATGCATGATAGACGCGAGGTAGTAATTTTATTTCATCATCTACCAGCAAACAAGCTTTCTGTATATCCAAAATACGGTTAAATTACATACATGTTTATGTTACAAAGCAAATGGCTCAACGTTTACATGTTCTTTGGCTTAAACAATCATTCAAGATATGATTAGGTCCTGATAGTACCGGAATTTAAAATGACAAAACAATACCAGATGTATGATATTCCATCATAACCCGTACATGAGGGAGAAAGTGCTTAAAAAATGTGTCCATTTACGTCCTTCTTTCACAAACCTACATGATACCTACAATGAAAGGTATGTGTTGTCTGTAACAGAGCCCATTTTATTACGCGAAAAACTCTTGATTTCATCCGACTATTCGTATGCAAGATTTCCATTTCTTTCCCTCAGTGTGCACCCATTCGTCTGCTCTACTTATGGGGAAGCTTCTGAGGGCATTGACCAGGCGGGTTCATTACACAAAACCTGCGATCGATTACGAACCAGAGCGACTCCCAAAGCCTCCTGGTGGGTCATTTCCACACTCATGTCCGGACACACAAACATCCGCACAAAGACACATGCTAACGGACTTCAAAACACACATACAGGCACTAACTCTCAAGCGGTAAACATGGAATCACTCTGTCTGTCTGTTTCAGCCGAGGTTCGTGTTCTTCTCCCTGTGGTGATAGAGGTCGCCAACGATCAAGTTCGAAAAAAGAGAAAGCGACCTCTACAAACACACACATACATGTAGCACTCGCAAAACCCATTGCTCTCACATTGCGACTTGCACCGAAATATTGAAGAAAAACGAGTCAAACAGGTCTCACAGATCTTACGTGGGGTCCTCTCTGAAGGCGGCTGGGATTATGCTTCCGAACCCAGCTGCTATTACTACCGCATCGTTTATTACCACCACCTGAGGGCTTGGCAAGGGTTCGCACTGGCAATTACACCAATATGATCATTCGGAAGTCTCTGGTCCACCAATTCCAACTGCATGCCAAACGAATGGTTAGGACGCTGCCATCCAAACTTCATTGCGGAATGGGGAAATGATTGATCGCAAGCCGTCCTTCGTCTTTCGAACGCATCTTTACCATTAGCGTCCGCATTCACGTCAGTACTGCTTGTGACTTGTGGGAAAGAGAGAGAGAGCGAGAGAGGAGTACGGTGATCCCACAGCTGGAAGTAGTTGCCAAAAATGGACTCCCGACGGAATGACGATCACTAGGGAAAGTGGTGTAGTAGCCTACTCGGGATACTTTCTTCCATACGGTGAGCCTTAAATTGGCGATTCTTTTTCTGCCTAACTTCCAGGGTGAAGTAAGAGGAGTTAGACTTCACACTCTTCGATACATCGCAGGTAGGACGACAGTCGTAATTCGTTTAGCAAGGCAATCGAATAACCGTTGAAGATTATAAGCGCATCGTAAAATGGAGGCAAATTACCGAAGATGGTATGAGATTTTTCACTTTTTAAAGATCCAATTATTTTCTATCTCCCAGTTGGGTGTCGGGGTCAAGCACCGCTTCATTCAGTCTAAAGACCCATATTTTGTGTGCATCGGAATGTATGTCATTAAAAAGCAATTAATTATTTATGATCAATGAGTCGCAAAAGGAGTCCTTATGCCACCGCAGTTACGATCGTTTACCAATTAAATTAGAGCATAGTGATTCATCAATTCCATTTCACTACAGCAACATAAATGGCATTATCATTGCGTCGATAGCGTTTAACGATTTGCCAGCATTAGTTCATTACTGTGCACGTGCGCATACAATCTTCCTTTTGCTTGCTGAGCAGCATTTCGACAACGATTAGCCTCATTTCCGGTTGCCAAGCTGTGTCGATTTGCCCCATTCGGTCTGGGCAAGAAGTGTGATTTATCATCCGTCAACAACCACACCAAGGTTTCGTTTGATGCATGTTAGTGTACATATCATTCCATTCAAACACACTCACACCTTACGCGGTACATTTTCCGCCACATTGTTGCCTTAAATTTGCTGCGGCCGGAGGAAATTGGAAAGGTGTTCCAAACAAAAACATGACCTACAAGTATTGCTCTGCCTTCGGGAAACAGCACATCATCTTGCCCCTTGATGGTACCAAAGTAAAGTGCGCTGCAGATAAAAGCACCGAAAACAAACGACACCGATCTAACAAGGCGTCAAATACGTGGCCCAATCATACTGAACAACGTACAAATAACAAAAAAGTGAAAGCCATTTGGACGATGATGGATTTTTAATGGATAGTTCTGGTATTGGGGAGGTGTTTGTTTCCGGTTTTGCTTCGGTTTTTTGTAATCGTTGGCCAGCACGACACAGTTTGTGTTTAGAGAACGTTGTAAGTGGCTCGCAAAAATATCAAACAAGATGAAAGGGGAAGATTAGTGTGTGATGATATCGTATTTAGCAGATTAACATGTAAAGCCAGCAACTACCATCGTAGGAAATGAAGATGTTAATTTCTATTCAGTGAAACTGATCATTAAATACGCATTATCGTTCCTGCTTGTCAACACTTCAAGGTTAGGGTTGTTAAAAAAGTATTATTGTTATACAACAAAATAACTTAAACGATGGAAGAGATATAATAAGCGCCCTGACAGCGTCTATATTTTTTTAAAAGTTGTTGTCACTGTGCCCATATTCAATTCTGTTGCATTTTTATAAATAATAGAATTAAAACTGTCATACTAGAAGATACGAGTTGCTGTATCCCTGTGCTATTATTAATCAACCAAAAGAAAGTAAATGAATTGTATAACTCACCAAAATGCGTAGATAATCGTGCCCATGTACCCCTAAACCATAGAAAACCTATGCAATCGGACAGATTAAAACGAAACCTCACGAGAAGAAATAATGCAATATTGCTCCAACCTTTCGCTCCACTTTTGATCGATCGATTTTATAATCGGTGAATTATAATTTGCATCCTCCAGCAAAATTCACCAGCAGGCACACACATACACATGCAGCAACCGCTTTTGCAACGCACAAAAATTCCATTCAAAATTTAAACCGCAAAACAGCAACAACGAAGCGAAAAAAACTCCATCATGATACAAATCGTTCCACCGCCATTAGCAATTCCACCGCCACTCCACTCACTATAATTACGGGCGAACCCACCGCGTGGCTAATCAATCTTTGCCTCTCGTGGTTGCATTCCGTGTGCGCCCCAAGAGAAGGTGGCAATCGCTTTGTCAAAACAATAATTTTTATCCCATTGCAACACTGCGGTCGGTCGCGTGGGTCCAAAAGCTGGTGCAGCGGGAAACATTGCTACAGAAACGAATGCCCGCCTACAGACACTTGCATTCTTGGTTGTGCGTTACGATTGCCTTGACGGAAACGGTTGCGGGTGGTAAATCAGAAAGCTTTCTTCAAGCATGAGTAGTAAACACCGATCAGCGACATTCACCTGAGTTGGTCAACTGTGTCCCGATCAATTAAATACTTCTCGATAGGAAACCTGTCACCTCAGCCTCCGTCTGTCGGGGTCTAGTGCGTCCAGCGTTCCTAGGTTCCTCCCACCGGGAGATTTCTACATCTTGCCTAACTTCCAGCAGTTTGCAAAACACTGTGATTGATTAGTTTCATGGTTCGTGATTCCACCTGCAGCTCCGGCTTGCCTAGCACCAGCATTTGATTGGGCAACTCGAAGGGTTTCTTTCCACTGGATGTGTTTACAGAAAAATAAATAAACTCAATCCTAAGCCCAGTGCCCAGGTGAAACTTTCATTCCTCGTTTTTTGACTAAACAAACCTTCAAACAAAAAAATAAGTCAGGCAAAAACGAAGTCATGGCTAAAACGCCCCACGGTGATTTTTTCTCTCGATACCGAAAAATTGAACCACAATTGCCACAAAGCTCTCCCGGTGACATAACAAGGTCTCCGCGCCAATAGACGTACGTCAAGCAGGAGAAAAGTCTACCGGTCTTGAGCGCGCGTCCGCTACGGTCTGCGGTCTGTCAAAACATAATACTCAAACACTGCGAGCCCATTGCAGCACACGCTCGTTGCTTAAACTCTGAATTATTGATTCGATCTAGTGTTTTATTTTTTCTCTTCTTGAAGGAAATTTTACCAAACATTCATTTCCCTACCGCCCCTGCTAGCGAGCGAGGCTTTCAACTAACTATTTTTCTGCCGCTCGACTGAATATCCTCGACCCAAACTCGAACAACTGCCGCTTGTTTGTGTGTCGACAATCAATAACGACCGATTGCGATTGACCCAGTGCCGGTGCTTGGTGCACAGTGACAGTAGCTGCTGACATTCTATTTCCAGCCCACCAAATCCTTTGCCAAGGCTTCCTGAAAAAGGTAGAGAATCAAAAGCCTCCTCCGAAAGCAGGACTTCAGGATTCCCGGGGCGAAATGTTCATAAATACGATACGATGACATCCGATTGCAATTTGTCTGCACTTTTGCGTTGATTGCACCCGAGACCATATTCCGGATGCTAAAAGGATGCACCATAACTCACTTTTGCATTTGCGGTTTGCAGCGTGTGCATGTTGTCGAAACAATTGTACCTCCGTTGCGTTGTATTGCTAATGCTGCAGATGGATGCCGGAGATATTTTGCTCCGATAGTTGTAGAAATTCGCCCACTTGTCAACGACCGATGCGTTCGATGAGATGCACATTTCAGTACACCCCACTTCACTGCTCCGCTCCCACAACCGAAACCGTACCGAAGATTTTGTACGCATTCACAGCCTCTGAAACCTCCCCGAAGTATACCAAGCGATCGATTCGAAAGTTTTGAACCATTTCACCCCAAAACTGAGGCTCACTTTGATGTTAAAATGCTTAACCGTTTCACCTACCACCTGCCTGACACTGCCACCGTCCTATATCAGCTGCACTGTCAGATCGAGTTGCGAAGCTCAGTTGTGCCCCCCTCGATCAATGGTCAATTATTTCGGGTGAACGCCGAGAGTGCTTATCGAGCATCCACTTTCGATCCGTTTTGCCGCACGAGAAAGTGATTGAAGTGTGTAGCAGGTACACTTGTCGTCCATGCACCGCAAACACATTCAGCACCGAGTTGGTTCATTCGTACGCTCCAAACGGGGGGGGGGTCTTGTTTTGCATTAAATTTGCAAATTATATAACACATCATCGGTTTGATGTTTGGTTTGGTGGTTGAACGGGATGCAGCAGGCGGTAGAAATAGTTGGACATACTCTGTCGAGCTGTCCGTTTTCCGTGAAGGAAGCACTCATGAATGGTTAAAGACTGGTGGGTTGTCGGGGTGGGTATCGAGATTGTCTGCTTTGTTCAAATCAATTGTGAGTGGAGTTGGTAGAGTTCTACTAATTGACCACAAGCTTAAATTGGCCACAAGCTGGGTAGTTATTTCAAAAGCATTCTAGCAATACGTTCTATCTTACTTTCCTACAGACGTCCTCGAACCAGACTATCAATTAATAAGGAGATTTGAACAACATCCTACATATTGGTAAGATGAATGAGAACTCTAATGTTTCCGGGATAGTATTACTCTGAAAAAGATGTACGAACCGCATCAAAACATCATTACCAAGTTGTTAAGTAAAAGACTTGTGTTGATCCACCCATAAATCGTCGTTAATTTCATGCAACAATCTAGCGTACCCGTGAGCACTTTGAAAGAACGTTTGAAGAAAAACTTGTTCCACCATCACTTTCAAGATAGTCTACAAAAGCCTTCAAGAAATAGGCGACAAGATTGCAACCTGGTGGCATCAGAGAGCCTCGTGCCTTTGACCTTTGCTATATTTCTGTTGAGCAGGTATGCTACCGAAGGAAAGTTTTAAATTAACTTACAAACTCTTCACATCTGTTTCTTCTCTCGCTTACAGTGCATCCCAAGAAAATGTGACGTTACAGTTGTCCGCAAGCTTACCTACAAAGAAAGAAAAAAACCATTTCATAAATTTATTTGAAACACGATTACAAACAAAAAAAAGAGAAAAACACAATTCTTTCAATTATGCTCCAAATTTCATCTCAACTTTCAATAGTTTCACAAGCAAATTTAATTAACGGCAACTGCATAACTCACCACCAAAACGCCAATTACTGCCGTGTGAGTTTTATCACAAATTTTCCCTTCAGTCCCTACCAAATATCGATTTCTAAATTATGATAAAAATCCACCTCGCAGCCACACCACCTCCGCCCAAGACACATTCCCCATTCAGTGTAAAACAAAACGGCTCGCTGCTTTCATTTTCCAGCTTTCCGAGCTTCTCCCAGTTCTAATTACCGAAAACAACGAACTATGACGCATGAGAGCACATTCCGTTCGGTTTGCCGGTTGCGCTTATGACACCTCTGTGCAATTGGGAGGGCTTGTAGCATCTCCCCCTTTCCCATTGGCTCATCCGTTTTTCTATCGTTCATGATCACTGGTTTTTCTCACTTCCGAAGGGGTACGATCGAACCTAGCTAATAGCTCAACATTCGATGTAATGAACGTGCTGTCAAGCTGCTAACTTTTCACTCTTTCACCTGTGTCCTAAGCGAAGGCCAGCACCAGCAAGCATGCAAGCAGGGTTGGCTTTATCACCGATTAATTTGCAGCCGTGCATACTTTCCCTTTTTCCCACGTAACTCAAACTAGCGCGGTAGCTCAAATTGCTAACATTCACGCTGCCGTGGACATTGTCTGGATGAGTCTCCCTTCGGAGGGAGAGCCCATGTTCGGTGGATGTACCAGTTTTGTATCCAACGCTATTCCCCCCTGCTATGGTTTGAGCACCCGCGTGCATTTCCTACGTCTTTTGTCCAGTTTCTGATTGTTGCAAGATTGGAGAGTTTTACTATCGACATGATGATGTCCAAACGGAAGGTCAGATGTATACGTTGCGCTTTTAATAAGCTTCGCTACACGCTCCAGAGACTCTCGGGGTGTGTCGACGTGTCATTCTAACTCTTGTAGGGCACACATCCAGACCTGCATTCTAGCATCTATTTACACAAGCAACTTCATTTGTGTAGCAAACATTTGTCACTACCAACAGAGTCCCTTGGTACTACCACCACCAGTCGACTAACAGTTCGGTTTCACAGCGATAATTTGACCTGTCAGGGCTTTTCCGCTTTTAATTATCACCAGACAATCCGTCCTGTGCAATGAAGTGCCCAAGCGTTAGACATTGAACTACAAGCTGCAAACTCATTGCACTGGGCGAACTGCTGACACCCATAGGAGATCTCCAGACACAGAAACAATTAACTCATTCACCCCGTCGAAGGAACCGATAGCGCTACCTTCCAGCAATACCAGCTCCAGTGATTATCAGCCAAAGGTCTTCATCTTTCACGGGCAACCCATCAACGGATAGTGAATCGCAGAGCGTCCATCATGCAACTATCGTTAGCTTAGCTCCTTCTTGCCCTATGTCTATGCACCAAATCAATTGAAACAATTAAGCAAAGTTTCCACCAGGTTTCTTCTGTCCGGTGGCTAAAAGTCATTCGGTCAAACGAGAGAAGAGAATGTTGCCAACACCCGTGACCGGATGCTGGTGCCTCCTGTCCAAAGCACCACTCATGGATGGTTTCATGATGATCATTTGTTTCTTTCCCCTTTCCTCTAGGAGAAAGTTCAGTTCTATTGACAGTGTATATTTTAACTTTCCTCCTGGTACGACTAACGATGTTGGCCGTTGTGCGATGTGCGATGTGCATGTGTCGGAGCCTTCTGTGTCGGCATGCTGGCAACATTAGTGCGGGTAGCGGCACAAACGTTGCCACCACTGCTCGCACAAAGTTCCGTGATTAGCTGCAAAAACCCGCAAGAAGACTTGCACAGGAGAACATCATCATGGCTGCCAGCCAATGCCAATGGCAAGGTACCATGTATTTTTTTATTTCTTAATAAAATATGTAAATTTATCGTACTGCATGACGCCGCCAAAGAAAGAAATGTTCCGTGTGGTGTGCAATAACGATTTCATACGCAGGTAAGATGCTGCCATCGTGTTCATCTTCCAAAAAGGGCCACCATACCATCATGCCGTGTCTACTCACAGTTATCACAAAACACTTTCCAATACTCGATAAGATTCCCAATTTGTTCGTTCACTAGCCCTCCCACATCGCTCTGCTCCGTTCGGAGAAGGTAAGATCGAGATCCGAGAAGGAATGATGCCGCCTCAACGTTTAGCTAAACGTCCTTTCCCATACCTGTGGCTAGTTAGCATAATCTATTTGAAATTCTAAACATTCATACTGACCGACCGGTACAGAGATGCGGTGAAAAAGCTTTACCTACCGAAACGGTTCTTCGTTGAACGGGGTTCGTTGTGCTTCCCCAAACGAGCGAAACCAATCGTTTCCACCGTCGATTATGCTCCACGATGTGCGTCGTGGAATTAATTTGTATTAATTCGATTCGTTCGTTTGTTGAATGTATTCGTAAGTTTATGTACCAATAAAGGAAGATACCTTTCAAAACCATTATGCCAGTGCTATTGTGCGATAAGGTTGCTTTATCTTAAAGTTGTCTTATTTGCGCATATTTAAAGTGAATTCACACTACACTTTTATTTCACTGCACCGTTTACGCTAAGAGCAATATCGTTTACAGATGAATCAGATACCGTACCACTTTGACGTACTCGTGCCGCCTTAAACAATCCCAACTGTTGCGAATGTCATTCTACCATAAAGTTTCGCAAAAAGCAATCTCACTCGCTACATTTCACAAGCAGTACACACATAAATTTGCAGCTCTTGGCGGATCTATAAAACCTGGAACCGAAGTGAATGACGGTCCGGTAAAGTTTGTCTTACGCATGCCAGGACAGTGTAGAAAACTCACCAAGACAAAGCTCGATGGTTATTACCTACTCTCTGGTTGAAATTACATTCCAAATCGCTGCTTATGGTGATTTAAGAATTATGCTTCTACTAGAGGTACGACTCGGACATGAGCTCCCCCAGAGAGTCCACCATCTTCTGGGTTCCAGCCGTCACTCCGGCAAGGGCTGGTGAAGTGGCCTCGAAAATTCGCGTCGTCTGTCTGGTTTTATGGCTTTGCGAACGGGGCCGCACCTTTAAACCCCTCGAAATCAAGGCAAAACTGTTCGCTTTTATTGCTGGTTGTGTAGCATCGAGAGGGATGAAGTAAGTTTTGCACACATTGTTAGGCTTTGGTTTTTTGTGGCACTGTTTTCAATTTTGGAGTAAGGTACTCGAAAAAAAAAAATCACTCAAAGTTGAACCTTCCGGTAATCAAACACAGCGAATAGCCCAAAACCCTTCAATGTGGACGATCCTTCGCAAAACCTGATACAACTCTCAACTAAACCAAACCGCCAACAAACATAAGAGCAGAAGTATCCTAAATACCCAGTAAATTTAATGCACAACTTCCCCAAACAGGCACTGAAGGGAACATTCTATTGAATTGAAAATGATAAATAATTTGATTGTGGAAATTGCAATGCGGTTTTGTTCGGTCAACAACAGTCTTGCCCAACAATTGCACCAATGCGTCCACTTTCGGTCACTGAAATAAATAAACTCGACGACCCTTGGCGCTTGTAGGGGGACTTGCCCGGAGGAGGATGGTGTGTTCCAAAGCCAACGACGAGCATATCAAATAATGATCAAAACAAATGCACACACAGTGCAAATTCAGGTGAATAAAATTGATTAAACAAGCTGAAACAGCACAATATTCCTGTTCCCCCCGGGGATCCCAACCCAAAACCCAAGCGCATGCACATAGCGCGACTTCATTTTTGCATGTACGTGGACGTTTGTAGTTTGGCTTTAATTGATTGTCGACACACCGGCCGGCAGACAGAGAGTGGTCTGTGTGGTTGGTGCAATCATTAGGGAGTTGTGTTCCCTTGCGATGAATTCGAACTTTTGCTCGCACATATATCAAATTACCGGCAGTGATTGTGTTTGAAACAGTAAAACTTTGGTATTTTGTCAGTTGTTCCTTTTCGCCCTCGTAATGACCTTGTTTTGGGTTGTACGCAAAACCGCGGAAAACGCGCACCCGTGCACTAGGATCGCCTATCGACGTTAATTTATCTTCATCGACCCTGCTACGGAACGCTGCGGTCATTATAATTAAGAGCTCGAAAATGGAGGGTTCATACGATCAGACATCGATGATAGCCATCCGTCGATGGATACAATTTCCCCCCCTTTCGGTGCTTCGATCGTGCACTCCGTGCAGTTTGTAAATAGCGCACACAGAATTCTGGCAACCCATGCGGTTAATTCCACTCGAGAACCGACGGATCGGGAAGCTAATTAGGAAACGATACAGATTTATGACTGACACATGCCGACTGATGCACGATCGATGCCAAAACTAAGCTGCTTGATCTTGTGTTCATCTGTTGAGGACAACAGTCCTGAATACCAGCGGGAGGTGAAAAATCGCAATCGTGTAGCTGTAATCGATCATTGCAGTTCGTCATTGATTGTCATTGATCATTGACAGCTGCCGGAAGCTAGAAGCGTTACGCTAATCGATCGTCAACAAAACTTAGCTGTTCGATTGGCACACTTGAATGGCAGGCTGAACATTAAAGCATAAGGCTCATTAATGACGCTTATGGCACTCCCAAAAATTCTTCTACAAGGTCAGACAACGAACTAGTTGGTTATCGAACGAGCTCGAATGCGGATATAACTAGGATCAAAAGTTCACTTCGCCTTGATTCTAATACGTCCATTCCCAGTTACGACCAACTTCAAACAACTCGCTAGGAAACAGAGACGCCTACCATGTGCCACATCTACGCATCGACACAAAATGACAAAAAGTACTTTTAAAGAATGAGCAGCGAAGAAATGGGCCATCATTTCAACGACGCTACCCCACACATACACACGGGCGCCGATTGTTAGGGAACGTGCAGGAATCTTGCATATCATTGACACAAAAATGGGCAGGCGAACCTTAACTTTGTTAGTGAGAGCTTACGTAGGCATAGAGTCAACCCTCTAGAAACCTTTCTTTCTGTCCAATGTAAGCGTGAACTGATTATTACACTTTAAAGTTAAAAAAACTTCTTGCTCTTTGCAAATATCCCTCCAAACATCCTGTCAGACTAAATCAGCGACACCTTCACCTTGATTACACCATTAATCCATTTTGTTCTCCATGTTGTTTTCTTGCTTTCTTGTGGGATTAATTGATCCCGCTTCTAGCCGTCAAAAACGATCAACCAAATCGAAAGCCTCATCAATAGAGCGAGCAGGTTTAGCAAATGATACCAAAGCACGACAACAGATCACGTTGCGCAAACTGGTTCCAGTTCTTTGACCCTTTCCCGAAACCAGAACTCCAAATCCTAAACATCCAAACCCATCGCCAGTATCTCGGCAAAAAATCCAAGCTGTGTAAGCCTTTCCACGAGAGAGTGTCGAATTCCTAGACCTTCATTTGCCAGCCAAGCCTGCTCGAACTCTGCTAGCTAATGTCCCAAAAACTTCCTTCCAACAACCGGCGGGGCCATCTCTGGTTCGTATCATAAATATTAATTTTCTTCATCGCTTCATATTTTATCCGAAACATCTCCGTGGTATGCTCTCGCTCTCTCTGCCCTCCCGCAAGGTGGCTCATAGTACGAAACCCACGCCCTGAAGCCATTGGACAACGAGTTGTTCGACAAAAACAAACGCTTTTACAAACCCTCCACGACGCCTGGAACGCTTTGAGCACTTCCACCCATCGCATGCCTCCCCCGGAATGGTGGACATGGTATCGATGGTTGGGCTTGTTCCGTTATTCGCGCGACACGCACCTTACGAATGGAAAGATGAGATTGGTAGAAGCCCTGGTAAAACAGGGGCGCAGTGGATGCGTACGCGTTTTTCAGCGTTTACCGGTTTTTTTGGTGCGTACGGGGCCGACAGACAGGTTGTTGAACGCGTGTAATCAACAGAGGCCTTACATAACATAAAGCGCGTGGGGATGAAACGATGGAATTCGTCTATTACCCTTTTCTTCAATAATCTGCCCCATTGTAGCTATTTGCCATGTCACAATTTCCCTCTCGTACGTACCTTGCGAGTGCTGTGTCATCGCTTCGTACACAAATTAACAGCCATTGGAGCATTCATTTGTGAAAATTTGCCAATACTGTCACACCCACCCTCCTTCTTGAACGATCGATGTCACACAGGTCACAGATTCCACCGAACAATGTAAAGGGAACAACTATTTCAAAGAGTTTACACTGAAAAAATAACTTCTTTCTTCACAAGCTATAATAAAGGATTGCGAGATGACATCATACTGCGTACACTTTGGAACGTTTGGAATGATGTTCTCCAGACATCCCTTTCCCTTCACCCGAGGGCCAAGCTTTGCTTATTGTCTTCCTCTGGAGATGGTGGATTTTTTTTTATAATAGCGACACGCATGGTATGCAAATGAGACTTCAGATTCACTCTTTGAGGTCTCCTTTCACCGTCCCGATCTCGACAGGTCAACCAACTCTGAACGATATGGCCATTCAGAGTGCGTGAACTGGACGTCGGGTGGTACATTTTATTAGAGAAGTTTTCTGAGCGCATCACCAGTATCTTGAACCGCCACGACCTTCCGTCCCGTCTGCTCGAAACGATTTATCCTCACGCATTCATTCTTCGCACAAAGAGCAGACTGAAACCTGGAGATATGGTGCTTTACCGTAGAAACAGGAACTTTAATCCTTCCAATTTACGATATTGTCCCTCTGCAAGGCCCATTAGCATACAGCGTGCCCAGGCAAGCATGGAATGCGGACGAGCTGGAGCTTTTTAACGTTAAACCCGTTCACAAATTTCGTAGCCTTGCAACGGGCACGATTTGGGTAAGATACTTTTAGGCTCAAAACAACCCCACACTTGTCGGCGGATGTGCAGTTCCTCGCTTTCCGGCACCCCCCAAAAATGAAACCACACATTTCGATGGACTTAGGTTTGCGACCTGCAGGGCGATTACTGGAAAGAAGCCAGTGACACCGCCGTCGCAGTTGTCTTTTGTGGAGAAAGTTCCATAATTAGATTAATGCTAATCTAATGTTTAAAACACATGCCCTAGTCACCCTCTGGGCGGACAAAATGTGCGACGTTAAGCAGGCTTATGCTTCTACGGGCTGCGCTCGTAATAATCAAGATGTGGCGAAATTCAACAACAGCCCCGAAAAAGCCAACTTGGACGAAAAATTGCTAAACGATATTAGTGCACACCGCCTGCCTAATGTATGGCTGTGTACGTGTGTGTGTGTGTGTGTGTGTGTCCCTATCGCCGGACGAAGGAAAGACATTCCAAGTCAACGCACCGCGACGGTAATCAAATTTGGAACCGTCGATAATTGGACAACATCAAATCGATAATGACACACGGTGCTGCTGCTGTTCCAGGGTTTTTGGGCGTTGTTTTGTTTTGTCTTCGTCCAGCGCCTGGCCACTCTCCTGCTCGCTTGCGGTAGGCTTTTGGAGTTAATTCGCCCAGGTGAGGCAACATTAGTGGCACACAAAACTGATCGAAAAACGCAAAGAACTCATGCACGGTCGGCCAGAAAGCCAGCACAGCAAATCGTAATCGCTGAGCGAGGCGGTGTCAATACGTTTCGTTTTTCCTCACTAATTGGAATTTGACCTGCAGCAGCATAACACGCGCGCACACAGAAACAGCTACAGGCCCGTGCAGTTACTGTTTATGCCCAAATGGCTTAAACGTCAGCTTTCTGACGATAGGCCGGGGGAAGTAAAGGTTGCGTTTGCATTTTAGTAGCGTGGGATGAAGCAACACGCCAAAACAAATCAATGCTGAATAGTTTTAATAATGTAAAGATGGTGAGTTATTTAAAATTTCCTTCCTGCTCAATCAATATCATAAGCTATTTATGTAAAATAATAAATATTTTGAAATTATTCTTGGCAATGAACTTTTCCCCGGAATTTTCAAATATTTTATATGTCTTTCTCTCTAATAAGCATTCCAAACACGGCTCACGAATGGAATAGAAAAATGTCGCTTCAGCAAGATGAGCGTCGTCTAGAAAACCGGAAGGCATCAAACTACGTCAACATCATCCAAGCCAAGCACGGCCAACATGAGCATGGCGTGGCATTCGTGCAATCGCCCAATTATTTACATACCTTGTCCCGGTTGCAAAAGCGTTCAGGTGAAATTTCTTTTAGCTTCTAGCAAAACGAGCAAAAATATATAAGAAATATAAAAAAAATCCAGTTCCTCTGCCAACCACGAAAAAACCAGGTCGTAATGCATACCACCAACATAATAAAATCTTCCAAAATTCGTAACCGCAATCTCGGGAACCGGTGAGCGACCACAGAAACCCTCCCAAAATGTGGTGCCGTGGAGTAAATGGAAACCAATAACATACAAACAGAACCTTTGCTTGATTGTCGATCTCGTTATCATTATGAATATCATCAGCAATGTGTGTAGATACAGAATATCGAAAAGATTCAACAATTTCCCTACTGAATCTTATTCTGCACCCGACATTTAAACGCGGACGATCGAAGGTCATTTAAGATTTATGCAGCGTACGAAGAGCTGTTCACATACTACTGCAGAATCGTTTAGTAACGGGCTTTTTATGACGTTCAGTGTCCGAAAATCGAAGCGAGATTTTTGGGTTACAATTCAAAGTGACGGTTGCACACAAAAAACACCCGCCCAGGAGCGAGTGAAGGGATCGTGTAACACGATTGCAACAAGTCCACCGAACATTTTTATGAAAGCCAACAAACATGTACGCACGCCGAATGTCTGTCTGTCTGTCCCAATTCTATGCGCCACTACAGCTCGTATGCCTCGAGCCAAGGTTAAACGCATGTGTGGTGTCTTTCTTTTGCCCTTCCCGCACGATTCGGTTTCCATTCTGGCAGTGGTACGCCTCAGTTTCGACCAGCTGTTTGGTTGTAATTTATTTCACACTCCAAAAGAACGGTGTGTTAATTGTTCGACCTTTTGCGGGCCGAAACGACGACATGTGTTTGTGTGTAAGTGCAAGAATTCGTATCAAGTGACCTTAATATTTAAACATCCCTTTTTCTGATAGTCACAGAGAACGCGATTCACGTGCAGTTTTGTACGCTGATCTCTTTTCCCTTTGGTTAATTTTGCCGACTTAACTGCAATGCAATGGTTTTACTTCTGCAGAACCAGTTATCAACCGGTATTAACGCCGGGCCCCGTTGCCGGGAGATTGTCCAAAGAGTCGACGTTTCTTCCCCGTGCTACGTTCTCATATTAACCTTCTGCATCCTTCAATCATCCCTGTACAGCTAAAAATGGAACATAAATGAGGTAAAAAAAAAGATAAGCACGAAAGAAAATACAAGATTTCATGCCAGATATCATGTACGATATAATTGAGTTCGTGTGCAGATCTACAATGTAAGTGAGAGCAGAACCTCATATGCAACCAGTGAGTTTTGCAAAGGTTTGTAGCTTGTTACTGAGTTGAGTCCAGGTACAGTTGTGCACGACGTAAAACAGCAATCTACAACCTATTTACTGCACTGCACAAATTTAGACTTATTTAATAGCACATTTTCAAACTCAGTTTTCTATAGCGCTATTGGTGAAAAAAGTCGCATTACTACAGCGCTTTTACCAAATTTACTGAAACACCCTTATCCCATATACGCTACAATTTTGTGTACATCACCAAAATCGACAGCAACGGCCAAGCAACACAAACATACCAGCTTTTAATTGTTTACACCACGTGGAGCACAATTTGAATTTCTAATCACCTTACGAATAATGTTTTCTTCACTCCCTTCTTTACCCACGACACAATATTGCCACGGCAGCTGGACGGTACTGTGTGCGCGTGGAAATCTCTTGCTTCCAATCCAATTAGTAGAACATATTTCATCCACTCTCCCCCCCCCCCCCCCCCTATTGTCCCATGGAGTTCCGGGAAAGGACCGAAGACAAAGAGCGCATAAATGGACATGAAATCTCATACTCGTTAATCAACGTAGCAAATGGCGTTAGGTCGGGACGTCCGTTCGGTGACTCGAAAACAACAACACCTCGCGTAATGGAAAATAGCTATCGCTTATCAAATTTCAGACCACTTTTCACGCTCCACACTCTAGCAATCCCAGTTCCCGCCCTGTAAGGAGCATTCCGAAACGGTCATGTTCCTTTCATCACGCCCTTTCATCGTTGAAGAGACAGATAAAAAAAAATACATAACAACTCCGCCCGGCTTTCGATTAGCTCGAGCCGCATCTTATGCAGTCGCGATGTCGCTCGCTTGCGTGTTTCGTAATACTGTCATCTTTCGATCGATCGAAAACCGGATCGAAAGGGCATTAAAAAAACTTATGTCCTAGGCTCCGAGTGGGGTGCGGATTTACGTGCGCCACCAGACGAAAACCGGACAACCGAAGCGGAACTGGTTCGATAATCGCCAGCATCGACTCGCATAACCGGACCCACACCGGATGCCCGGGTGCATAATCCTTTTGCCGGCATTGCTACCAAACGACCTAGAGGCATCCATCCCGACACCCGACCCCACATGAGGCTCGATTCCCAAGCGCCATCCTATCACCGAGGAGGACGTAACGAAAGAAAAGAAAGTGTCAAAAAATAGAAAGCATAGCATAATTTGCATAAAGCCATCGGGCGGAAGGGTGGATGGGCGTGCATGACAAGAAGTCACCTCCACCATCTCAGCCAATGATTGGATGATTGGATTCAGTGATGCTTTCTCGGGGTTTGGCATGATGACAAAACCGCTTACCGCGTGGTCTTCCAACGATTCAGGGAATATCTCTCAGTTCGTGACATCGAAGGGTACTGGCAGGTTTTTCCGTCGTCACTTCTGGAAGTCACGATCTCAGTGTGGAAGAGTCAAGTGTAAAGTTTACCCGTGAGTTTCATTCATCAAATCCTAAATCTTGGCGATATTTTCCATCCCAAGATACGCGTTAGAATGAGTCAATCTATTGACAGTTTTCTTGTCCCACTGGAATAGGAATGGACCTCTCCCCGGGCGAGTTTAAGGATATTTAATAGTAACACCATCTTAACGTTGTTTGTGTAACGACACCTTCAATCTCGGACGCTCGTCTTAAAGTTTGAAAGATTAATCAAACCAGTTCCATTCCTTGGCGAGATCCGTTCGTTGCACATCACTGATGTTCCCCCTGGAAAGTGTTGACTGATTGAAGAGCTGATAGATCAATCGTGATAAAGTGAGTTTATCCCCTCACAAGCACACAGCATCCTCGTAGGTTGTGAAGTCTTCGCAGTCAAACAAAGTAAGATAACGGGTATGGGATTCCGTTTCACTTTCCAAATCGGAAAGATTCACACCCAGTTCTTGGCATGTTTTGGTTTTTTTATCGTTTGTTTAAGTGATCTCAAAATTAGCCCTCAAGTCCTGGAGCAGTAACTTTCGTTTTCGACAAATTTCGACTGCTACCATGGCCCAAAAAACCGGATACCAATCGAAACAGCCGCCCCAGGACACTGAGCCTCATCATGGATGGGCAGAAGAATGCGACGCCATAAAGAGTTTTCGTCCAACCAAAAAACAGGCCCGAAACTAAAATAAAACAGCAAGTGCCGCTTTTCACACAACTCAGCTTGAAGGCGATTGCGATGGTGGGCAAAAGGGAGGCTACATTATTGTTTTACCCCTGGAGGAAAAATTCGCAAAATGATTAATGACAAAGCCAAACCCACCTACCACCCACCACCCATACATTGTCTGCATTATTTATGTTTTGATTGCTACAAACCTCGCCGTGCGCATTTGGCGGTGCTGCGTGAATGCAAACTGAAAATTGAAGGGTTAAGACACCGTTCCTTTCCAGGTTCATGGCACGAACGCGCCTAAAACACGAAACGTATCGCAGTGAAGTGGCGCGCGAACGGTTGGAATCGTTGATGTTTCCTTCCTTCCGTGATCACGCTCACGCGCGTACATATCGTTGCGTTCGTCGTTCGCTATCTAAATTCCGCCACAGTTTGCACAGTCACGGCATACCAACATCTGCGGAAGATGCTAACTTGCAGTTGCTTCGATGGCAAGTAGAAGAGCTAATATGGACGTCCCTTGAAGGTGTCCAAAAATGGGTGTCTTCAATGAGCAGAATCTGCGGCCGGTCCGGCAATAAGCAGATAAGCAAAAGTAAGCTCAAAAATCCTCTCCACCTACCGATCCTGGTTTCTCAGAAAAGCCCACACCAAAGGGACAGTTTGAAAATGTACGTTTTCTCGACGGGAGATAGTGAAAGTTACCCGCACAGTGTGTTCTGTTTGCGATGCCACACTGTCAACTTCCAGCGGTATTAGAAACCTATGGATCGGTAGGCACTGCCCCATGGTGGGACTTCCGAAACAGAAACAAAAACCGCAGTAAGCTCCAGTAGCCTAGCCGGCCTATCCGCACAGGTGCACAATTCAATTACGAGCGTCACCTGCCGCGCATCGGTGTCCTTCAATCGGGTGGTTGGGCTGGAATTACGGCCTCGGACTACCACAACTAGGCCATGCCATACTTTTTTGCCGCGCGGACTTCACTTGTTGGGCTTCACCGCGTCAAGGCGCTTTGTCGATGATTGTGACGATACATAAACAAGCTTCAAGCACCACACAAACATCCATCGTGTCAATCAGTGAACCATTCAAATCATTTGCAACGGCGGCTCCTTAAGAAACATTCCCGAGCATGCTTTTGTCATGTCCTGGTCTCCCAGGGTGACACTAAGAGAGCACAGCGATAAATGCACTCTCAAGGTGTTGTCCCGGACCCACACACAGCCACAATTTTCAAGATAAAGATGCACGACAAACTGTCACTAGGTCAAAAGTGACAGCGAAACGCAAGTGTAGCGCCCAACCTGATACGTTACGCAGCACATCAACTAAGGGTTCAACATTGAAGATTGAATTCGGATTTTATTAGATACCAATCTGAGACTGTGCAACTTACCGACATAATCATCGAGAGAGAGAGAGAGAGAGAGAGAGAGAGAGAGAGAGAGAAAAGTGTCTTCCACGGTACATAACAAGACAGCTTGTTACGCCGCGATCGGTCGTAAAATTCAAGAGCTCCTTAATGGAAACCTCGTGCATCCATGGCTCGGATGGGAAAATTGCCAGTAAAGCATTCT
>KB698238.1:0-30778 GCA_000349165.1 Anopheles christyi
AGCTCTCACCTACCTCTAAACTCCCGAATAATACTCAAGTGCGATTCTGCCGCTGGGAATCAGTAGTGATAATTAATAACTGAAAACAAAAACATGTTCTGTAACAGTACAGGATAAGACAAGGCGGGTAGGATAATCGACAAAGGGATTGAAATAAGAATTTGCGGAAGCTATATGGAACAGTAACACATACTGAAAATAACATTACGACGGAAGTAGTAACAAGTATGTCAAGTATATCGGCCAAGAGCAAGAATAGGAATGTTATCAGTATACTGGCGGGGGAAATCCCTGTGCGTACGTCATGCGTACCAAAAAAACTAGTAAATTCAAATCCTAAGCGTCACAAAATGTTTGTAGCCGTTTGCGTAACGCTGATAAGAAAACATTTCACTTGAGTCAATGTGTGCATTTATTCTAAAACCTAATGACTTTCAATATCATCGAACGCTGATCACAGCTTAGCAAGGAGACTTGTTTAGTTAAACAATTTACGCGCGAAATAACATATTCAAGAAATGCATAAATAAACATTAACAACCAACACAAATATGAATTTATTCTCATTGCTCACATATAAAACATTCGCTCTACCACCTTGCACAAAATGTGCTGGTGATTAACATGATGGCATATTATTCCGTTATATTTCCCTGCCCCCTCGTTTCGGTAAAGCTTCCCTCGGTACCATAAAGCTTCCCTGCCTAGTCACGCGTATCTCAAATTTCGACCTTCAAACCAACCGGTACAAAACAGCTCAACCCGGTACACAAATATATGACTTACAAAATTATTCCAATAAACGCCAATTGGTCATGTTCACCGAGCGATGCTCACAAGCCACCAAACGGTACAACCTCATCTTACCGCGGTAAGCATGCTCTGCCTTGTTTTTCTTTCAGCGCAGAAAATTATTGGCAACCAATCCGTAAAACTCGAACCCAACACGTGCCCGTAATACGTGCCGTAGCAGGACCATGCCGAGGAACGCCGCTACACAAATACACACACACACACATACAGACACATGTGCCAGGAACAGAAACGATGCAAATAATAAATATTTTAACCCGAGAGAAAAATTATGATGAGAATTTACCTCAGCACACCGTCCAATTTCTTCCCCCAAAATGGGGGAAAAGGCGGAGAGAAAAATACCCCGGCCCGGCATTATGCTACCCCGTTGTAATGGTTACCACTATTACCGCTTTTCTCTCACCCATGCCTTTTCGTGGGAAGCTGTCGAGGTCTACCGAAACTACTTCGGTTAGGGGACTGAGAAAACACGTTGCACCCGGCTCGGATTTTCAGTGGCCCAAATCCTGTGACCCTCGCCTTTCCCTTCGCCCACTTTACCATTACCTCCTTCAGCATATGTGACCGGGTGGCCGTGACAGATTTTCCTCCCTTTTTTTTGGCATTTTTCTCTCTCTTTTCTTTGCGCCTCCAACACTCTAACAGAAAGTTGGGAGAGGAAAAATACCGGTAACATACATATTTCACACCATACACACACACCATACAACACACTCAAAGCTTTGGCCAGCTTGGGAAGCGGTGGTGCTAACCTACCTGATACGAACACTGCCAAATCCTACACCCATTGGCAGCGATAGCAGCAGCAGCATGTGACCATAAACTTGCAAACTTTATATCAAACTTTATGTTCATATTTAGGTAATGTTCCAGTATTTTTTCCCCTCCAACACCACCACCACCATATTCCTGTTGTTATAGTTGCTGTTACGCTGCTCCCGTGTGTGCCTCGGACAGCATGAAAAATGTCGAAACGCAAAAACCTCCGAGAGCCGCAATCGTAAAAACATATTTATGAACCGAATAACACAGACACATTTGCATTTGCTGTGCATGCATGTGAAGATCAGCTAACCTCGCTGGACCACCGTAACCATAACCGTAACTGCCTCGGAAACGAGCGACAGGAGCGGGCAGAAAAAAAGCGATCCAACTGCTTGAATAATGCACGAATGACATCCGTATTACGACCCCGTTCCGAGATTTCCATGTCGATTTGAGTGAGGTGAACCCATCCGCAGATAAGCCTAAGCTGCCCGGAGAGTGAGCTTTCCATTAATGTGGAAAACATATTTACACTTTTACTGATCGGCATTTGCTTAAAAGCTTATTGAAAGATTGAAGGGAATTGCAGCATTTTTAATGACATCAATGAAAACTGCCGCATGGCAAATCCCTCTTCAGTGAGCTCCTGAGGAATCGCTTCATAATCATTCGTAATGGATAAAGCAAGGAACTACAAAAAACACGTGGCTGGTATGTGAGCAAGTATGGACAATTTGAGTTCCACAGCGACACAACTTGTAAGGAGACAGCATACTTTGAAACAGGCTGAATTGAAAAAAAAATGTCCTGCAGGGTTATTAATTATAGATCAAACCAATAGAGTCATGATTTGCTTGCAGACGAAATGAAAGAGCATTCTGAAGTAGCCAGTCAACAAATGGAGAAAAAAAACTTCTTTCATTAATCTAGCCTTCATATGCCCCATTGGAGCACTCAGTGCGGGTTGCCGATTCCTTTGACCGTGCTGAGAATGGTCGGTAGGCAAAATACTGCTGCATCAACACACCAACCACCCAACCATGAGCAACAACGACGGGGAATGCCTGCGTGCTTCAAAAATAAATAACCCAATCAAAGCCGCCGATGGTATAATGATAAAACATGACAGTTTTGCACAAACGTCATCCGGTGCGGCATACGCGTCGTCAGCAAGCCAAAACGTCAGAAAAAGTGATCGATTTGTGGAACGGAACAGAGCCCGGTGAACACTGAAATGCAACGGATTTATATCACCAACCATCTCGTCTACTTCATCAGCATAACGGCACCAGCATCACCGATCGCAGTACGGCGAGATAAACATTCTACATGTTCCGTGTGTAGCCAATCTAACATCAGCATAAAAAAAGAAGCAGAAGAACTAACGCACAATCAAAACCATTGATCGTTCAAGCCTTTGCGACCGGCACCTGTCAGATGGAGCGGTAGCATCAGCGTATTTTGAATCACGCCATCACACAACGATACCCACCTGGGCCTTTGCCTCGGTTTCGGTAAACCTTCATCCTCTGTCTCACCACGCGATGGTCAGCCGTTGTGCTAGTGTGTGTGTGTGTGTGGTGTGGACAATTTGATCGACCACCCTAGACGGTCGGACAGGGCAACGACACGCTCTCGACGAATATATCATACTTATCCCGCAACATTTAAACCCACCAGTGACAGTGCCACATGGTTCTGAGGGGTGTATTTTTTTATACTGCTTCCATTTCAGTTTTTCCTTTCCGTTTTATACCCTGTTTGCATCCAGGTTGTTACAGTGGAAAAAATGGCACACACGGCATATACCGTTAGTTAAATTTGTTTGTACGATGTATCCTTCGAAGGAAAAAGCCACTCAATATGGGTTCTTTTTGCGTACGAAAACATCGCTTCCGAACTGCTCCTACATTGAACATGGTGTGATACATCTAGCTAGTTAAAAAAGTGTCATAAAACCCTCACACACTCACGTTTACAAAAATAAAAACAGAAATAGTTGTTAGGAAATAACAACAACAAAAAAAGATCTTGCTGTACCAGATGACTTCCAAAATAACCACCGTCTCTAAAATCGACATATTGTAAATGGACATATAAAAAGTTATCTTTTAACTATATAAGCAGTATTAGATCAGCTAGAAAATTTAATTCCAATTGTCGAATATATAATAACTTTGATTCATTTACGATAAGGAATAAATTCAAAGACTCTTTTTGTCTTTTGCTATGCGGTTTGCATGCTTTAAGGCAAATTTACACATGATTCCATAAATGGGGTTACAAGTCATTCAAAACGGAACTTTCAGCATCGAAGAATGGAACGAAACCCCCCATCAGCTTTGAATTACACTTTAGCAACAAATAGAAAACCGATCGATTATTATCCACGATGGCAATTAAAGTACAGTTTGCCATAAAGCTCATTTGTATTATTATCAATCACAACTTACCCATAACGCCTCTGCAACCCCTTAAGCGCTCAACAAAGTGTACGATGATGTGACACATTCCTTCCATCAAAAACGGCATCGCAAACCAACAGCTGCACCAAGCCAAAGAACCGCTCCTCCACCACATTCCCAATTCCGAACTGGCTCATGATCATGCGTGATGGCAAAAGAAGTTACAGCGAGTCCTTCCCGTCCGGAAGTTCTCCTACTTGCCAATTCCAAGCACATCCCGGATGTAACCCGAACCATGGCCGCGTACCAAGTTCTCGTGCGTGTTTCTCGGGGGTTTTTTTTTTGTTGCAGCAAAGCAATGGACCGAACAGTATGAAACGAAACACGAGCAAGAAAAAGCATGACGGCCGGCATTCGCATTCGCAGTGTGCCGCATCATCAACTTTCGGGGTGTGCGTTGGCGAGACAAATGATGACATTTGGAAAGTAAAACTTAAGCACAAGTTTCTCCGATGCTTGAAACAAAGCCAGGGCAGCTGGAGCGGCATGGAAAGACCAGAAGCCGGAAGCACACGATGCGCACTAATGGGTTCGGAAGTGGTGGCACACTGGCTAGGTTTGATCTGGTGCCTGTTGTTTGATTTATGATGCCAACCAGAGTACTTCCGGATGGATTAATATCGAATTCGAGAATGAGGGGCGAACGTTGATGCGGTCTTCCGTTATACCAAAAGTTGTGATTAGTGGAGTGAAGCAATTTCTTGCCATAGTGTATCTTCCGCAAAAAAAACGCCTTTATCCGACGTGAGCGATCGTGTGTAGGCGCCCTAGAAGGAGCTCTTAAAGCATAGTTGTCCAGTTTTATTCAAGTTCAATAAAAAAAGAAGGCTTCAAATGAAGCAAAAAGATCCGTTTTTGTTTTGCCATCACAAGAATCATTTATTGCAATCAACACACGGCTTCGAAGCAACAACAAATGGAACGCCCCATGCGACGGATATTGGCAAAAAGTTGTATAATTAATTAGGCTTCTGCGTTCCCTCTTTTGTGCCGTCACAAAAAAAATACACACACACACACACAGAGTAAACCGAGAAGGAAGCTCATTTGCGGGACCGGTGCCCTAAATGCGACGTTTACGGATACCACTAAAAGACTCCCTCAAACCCAATGTTGAACCAGAGTCTCACGCGACAACTGAAGGCTTCTTATAAGCGAGAGAGAACGCGCGGGAGTTGCCATAAGGGCACGAAATGAATTTCTGAAGCAACAGCTGCCCCGAGCTGGCAGCTTGCACGCCCTGTGCACGTATTATTGGCTGTGGCGGTGTGGAAAAGTGAGGCTCAAAATTAGAAACCCGGTCCGGTCACCCGTGCAGTTTGCGCTTTGCAGGGGCTAATGAAATTTCAACGGTCACAGGCCGGCTCGCAATTATCGATATTTACGACGGTAACGCTGAATTCAATTAACGTGTCTTTTCTTGTTGCATGTCTTAGATCTTTAGCTTCCACACGACCACACCTACCGCTCACTCCTCCAAGACGGCACGTGGTGACACGGGCGTACCCCAATCGCCGGCAGGGATTTCAATTACTTATTAAAATAAGCAGCTATATCAGTCAGAGCGCGGTGTAGTACCGACCAACCTGGTGCTGGTCGGTGCTGCTCACACAATTCACGTGCCCAGCCGCTGGCGTGACATCAAGGCAAAAAAAGGGATGAAATATAACACAATTTTCCACCTGCACCTCCTTGTGGCTACGCAATATCTTCGTTCGGACGGGTTTCGAACTCACGATGCCCGCCGGCACCAGTTCCATTCATCGAATATCCCATTATAGCAGGGTGACATTCGATTCCCGTCTGGTGGGAAGATCCTTCGGGTTTCTTTCTTTCAATTTCCCACCTCGTTCAACGGTACGGACCCTGGAGGGCACGAAAATTCCATCAAAATCGACCAAAGACACCACCAGCACTACCCGGAAGGTCGGCCTTATGTATTGAGTATGCGACCCAGCGCACCAACGGTGTCCTGAATTTCCGTGGTAACGACATTTTTGCGCCCCCTTTTGTCTGTCATTTTTTAACTCTCTGTTATTTGACCCATCGTTCGAGTGGTGGTTGAAATTGAAAAGTTGCAAGGAAAATGGGCATTTTATTTAACTAATACAGCTAAACGTTATTTTCTTTTTGACCGTGAGCCGGAAATCCAGCCTTGGGTTTGGCTTGTTAAAGACATCTAACGAGTTGCTGATAACCCCACCGCAAATGACCACCTCGTTTGCGGATTGCATTTTCTAGGAACCATTGATGTTAGGGGCATGTAAAAAGAAGCTTTGGCTACATAAAATAAAATATGGTGGAGTGCATCTGTTAGTTTTTTATGTTTAGTTTGTTTATTTGTTGAAACAGTTGACCATTGATGGCGCATAGAGTAAATATTGTTATTTAAAAAGCAAAGTAACATGTTATAGAAACACTCTTAAAACGATGCAATTGTTGGATTGAATTCCCTCGTTAAAGAATTGCAGAAAAAATGATACCTTTAAAAAGATTCTTTGTCGTCTGGGTGAAACTTTTCGCTTTTACTCGGTTCTAGCGACCATAAAAACAGGAAAAATACAATATTATAAAAATAGTTCGATCAATCACCACAATATAGATACAGTGGTGCACCACAAAAAGGAAAAGATCGGATGGGGTGCACTGTAGCCGATGAATGCATTTTGCCATTCCCCTAGAGTATTTTGCCAGCAGCTTTTGTGTTGGAAAGCACGTCCAATCGATACAGTCGCTTTTTAGCTTTATAAATCATTTATTCTATACTCTTTCCTTTCTGCTTTGTTGGTTTCGTTGTATTATATTATTCAGTAGCCATAAATGTTAGGTAGCTATCTCCGAAAAGTGTATATATGTTGCCTTCAAAATGATTTTTCTGTTGCCAAAATTTAAAAAAAAAGGGGTCTATACTGCATTACAAAAGCAGGACTTGCCTGAGAGAACATGCCACCGATACAACTATATTTTTTCTTCAACATCTTCCAATAATACATGCCAAACCGCACAGCACGAAGTCTGTGTGTCGTCAGTTCTAAAGCTGTAACTATCCTTTTTCCGTTAATATAGCAGAGCAAACTCTAAGACCCTGTCACATGGACCGAGTTTCCTTCGTTCCGCTCTGCTTGAAATTCGGAAACCAAGATATGGCGCACCACACATCCCGACTTCTTCTCCCCAAACGTAAAAATCACACCATTTTAAGGCGAATGTGTTGCAGCTCGGAAATACCTACCGTGGGACACCCCAGTCACTGGCTGACACTAGTGCCGGCATCAGCGGAAAACTGCCACTGTCATCCGCAATGCTTTACTTATTTGTCATTTGCCGGCGTTTGCTTACTGAACCGAGCAGCGGCAGCAGCAGCAGCAGCAACACAGGAACTGCTGATGGCAAACGCTGAGGGCAAACAGTGAAATACTTTCTCGTCCCATCCTTTCATCCCTCTTTGTTGCTGGGGGGCTACACGCTACCAAACCGAATTTTCCGACTGACATTGTACAAGCAAACGAACTTACCGATCATGGCCAACACGAACAGCAAACGATCGCAACGCGCGCGGTCGTTTCCGCAATATTTTGTAGAATATTATTTCTAACCGATTTTCACCCCACCCAAGGGAGAATGCAAGATACGGAAAGGCAACCTATTTCGCCAGTACGACATAAGTTCCTTCTTCGGTTGGCGGCAATTTTCCTCGCTGGTCCCCTTGTACTGCTCAGCTTACTGTTTGCACACATCGTTGTCTTCTGCCTCGTGCAGAAGGTGAATTTTTAACACCTTCCCATCTGCACACGAGATGCACTGATGGAAGATAACACGCGCTCTAGGTACTTCCAGGGTTTCAAATTGCACTACAACTCGACCACATTTTACTCGAAAGTTCATCTACGAAATTGACATCCCACGGGGTGAAGTTTAGCAGACACTGTATGCAATCACCACCAACAGCAACAGCAGCGAGCAGTCCCGATGCAAGCCGCTGTACTCCATTGTCGACTTTCTTTTCAGCAATACGCTACCGTAGCAAAACGGTTAGACGTTTCTTTCATATCAGCTACGAAATGCGCGAAAAACGATTCGAAATGGTCAACAAATATCAAATCCATTGACAATTCAATTTCTTCCGCGTCATAAGCAGACACATACACACTCATGCAAACCGTACAAACCGGGTGATTCAAGTGCACGATTTCAATCTTCGTTATGAATCGGCAAAGATGGAATGGTGCAATCGATGAAAGCGCACACCTTTTGGTTGCATAGCGCTTGTCGAAAGCATTTCTGCAAACGAGCTAGCAGTTTGGAACTATTTGCAAGGTGCCAGAGAGTTGAGAACGAAATTCAATTGTTGGAGCATGTTGTCTAGCGAGGCTACGAGTGTTCCAATTCGTTTTCAATCTCAAATTTAGTACCTACTTTGAACGGTTGTCAATCAATTTAGGAAAATATCAATCTACTCTACACTGCTTTCTAGCCGTTGCAAATGTAAGACAAGCATGACATTTTAAAAATGAAGATAATTTACTGCTTTTAAAGAATATTTAATGCTCCAATAGATTTTCTTTCAAAAGGCTCCAATAAAAAATGGATGACAAAATTTAATGCAAAATCAAACAGCTGTACTATCAATTTATTGAGCCACTGTAGAAAAGAGAATATACTATTAGTATCTACGAAGCTTAAGAATAAATTTCTGGCAAAGACCTTGTTAGTAAAGCGAACTTGAAACTTCTCTAAATGTAAATCAAATACTTCTTGAACATCCTCATTTTAGTGTGTCGAGAAACCACAAAGGTCCCCTTTACAGCCTTTGCTACCTTTAAATACTCTTTTTTGTCTAATTTGGCTGCCCCAAAGAAACAAATGCTACTATATTCAAAAAAACGCAATGCACGAAATCCACCTCTCCTCGCAGGAAATACTCTAATTACATACTCTTGAATGAAAGCCTCTGTGCTTACTCCATCTCCTTACCTTCGTCGCTTGTCTTAAGTACAAATCGGAGGATTGAAGAGTAATCTGTATGCAGTGTTGTAAAACTGTTCATTGCTGCCAGTATCTTTCCCTGCATCGAACGTCCTACAAAAATGTTACTTTCTCCTAATTCTTGTGCTTGCTACAGCAAAACAAGCAAAACAACCAAAGCAAAACGTTCCACAACAAGCAACAAGCCCCAACTGGAGGAAAACACGACGAAAGATGATAATCTCCTGTCTGTTTAGCAATTTGCACCACCGAGCTCCGAACACTCTGGACCGTTCTAGTACGGTATGCTTTAAAAGGGTAACACTAAGTTTCTTCATTTAACCCTCACATTGGTCCAAGGGACGAATCCATTGATAAATATTTATATGCCCTCTGTCCTCGGTATACCGCCATCCCGCAGGTCCGGCTACCATGGCGTAAACAGCAAGTACCTCCTTTAGCCTCGGTTTTGAAATACGCAACAAACAAGGAGTAACCGTACGGAAAGCTTTGTCGAATCCATCCACTTCAGGCCTCACATTTGGGCCAGCCAAACGACAAGACGATCGAAGTTTAAAGTACAGCACCAATCTCAACGGCCAAGGAACGGAGCGACTGTACTTGGAGGATTCAAGTACGTAATCCCCATTTGCCGCTACGATAATGCAAAATAATCCCATGGAAACTGTTTAAATTGATAAAATACGAGCCAGCGGGCTGTTCGAGAAGCGCACAGATTCACAGAAACGTTCACCAAGTTGTTTTTCGCTGTTCACAGTGCACAAACCAGCTTACCGGTTGCTAATGATTATAAATTTGCCCCAAAATGAAGACCCAATGCTACGTTCGTGTACGTTGTCCGTAAAAACCTTGTCCTTTGGTTGAGCATCGGTTAAAAACGGACCAGACTCGCTAGTGCTTCTTCCCTGGTCCCAGTGGTCATTGACGTTCCCTTTTTGCCAAACAGTCCACCAAACGGGCGGCAAAGACGACGACAGCATTTGAACAAAGTTTAGATGTTGTTATAAAGTTTAAACCCATCACCATTCGTTCTTACCCCGGCCTGACAACGAACACGCTTGCAAGCGCGTGTTAGTGAGTAATTAAAGCAGCGAACGTCGTAACGCTATTACAATCGTTCCTGTTCGCTCCAATCGACCGAGCCACATTTGCCTTATGGGTAAGTTTTTGTGTCACCACAGCTCCCACAGAACTCGAACTATTGCCGCCCACCGACACCCTTAAGATATTGGTGAAAGTTTCTTTATGAAATCTTTCATACCGTAGCGAGTTTGTTGGAAAACTTAAATGTAACTCCCGCCACCGGTCACATTTCGTTTTGCTGCAGGCATCGCGATTTTACTCAACGATTGATATCATCATTATTATTATTATTACAACTATTACGTTCATCGCCGAACGTAGTGGCACTCGAAACTATTAGCACCGAGTGGCATTGGCAATATCTCCAATGTCGTCTGGCTGCTGCTTGCTGAAACTTTAACCCTTCCAGCAAAGCAGAATTGAAACAGGATAGAGGAAAAGAATGAAAAACAAAAAAAGAACAAACCGGTACCGGGCTCCGATTGCATTGGAAGTCACCAGGCCGCCGGCTGGCCCCGCAGTTCCATTATCATCGATGCGCTTTGACTTTCGCACCCGCAGAAATTGTCCACCACCACCACTCAAGCGCTAGCAAAAACTATCTTGGGTTATGTGTGTGCGCAAAAGTTACGAATTTCCAACTTTTCCGATTTGATTTACACTTGGTTGAGGTTATTATTGCTAAAGTTTCGCGCCTGATGGGATTGGTGTCGCTTACGGTTCCGGTGTCGCTGCTATATCGCATAAAATGCTAACCAACGTATGTTAAGTAACTTACATTCAATCATAATAATCATCATAATAAGCAGCCAAGAAAAAAACACATTCCACTTGTTTGAAACCTATGTACAACAAAAAAAAAAGATATCGTGTTGTTTATTCTAGAACGGCAAAGTATTTCAAATATAATCTAGCAATCAAATAATAACAAATAAAATATAATACATTGTTTTGAAAATATAATAAAATATGAAAATCGTATAAAAAAACACTTGCCCTAATTATTAAAAACGCCATCTGGTGCGTAAGGAGGGAAAATGTGTGAATGATTTTCTGGTTGAAAGATTTCCCCCAAAAACCAGTTACTCTCCTTTTCAATACAAAAAGCTTCTAGCGAAACATCAATTCCATCGAAAGCTCTTGAATGCACATCGCTACACGTTCACTGTGAAAGCTCTAAAGCAATGTAAACAAAGAGCTGTCAAACGAATTCCGACACATTCCAACCACTAGGCGTCTCCATCGACCATATGCTGTCACCGTGTGTCAAAAGACCATGCGCATCCATTTGTGCTTCAACGTCAGTTCAGTGAAAAACGCAAACCATTAAAAGCTTTTCCTTTAAAAGCTTTCAAGCGGCGAGTGGGCTGTATGTAGCAGTGGGAGGAGATGAGGTAAATATTTCGAAAACAATCCACACCCAGCCCCAGCTGCACCGCAGCGCATGCCATACAAATACATACGCAAGCCCGCGCGCTTGTGTTTGTGCGTCCTTTGAAAGGATTGCAACTTTGCTTTTGCGTATGAAAAGGGAGAGTTTACTGTACTGGTGCGTATTAGTATTGGTGTGACGCGGCCTATTGCCACCCTTCATTTCGTTTTAGTATTGTGGTGTCACTTATGGCGATGGCAAAATTTTATAGGCCAAACGCGCAAATCCTTGTTACTAGGGGATGACACCCTTGACTGTGTGTGTTTGAACAGGGTAGAAGTGGGGAAGGACGAATGGTTGTTGGCAGCCATCGTTAACAGTACAGATGGTTTTGTTTTTGTTCGCACACATATACACAGGACGAATTACAGTGAAGTGCAAATAGGTGAATAGTTTTTTTTTTTTTAAATGATTAAAATCTTAAGCTTTCAAGGATAAGCTTAAGGATATATAGAGAGCGATTTTCGTGAATTGGAATGAGTTTTCCCTGAGATTTAAAAATTGTGTTTTATATGTAAGCAAGGTGCAAGCAAAAAAACGGAAGGGGTGCAAAGTTATTCATAGCAATTTAATATTAGGGTTAAAGAAGTTCCAAGAAAATAGAATCACTTTTCCCATCATTGCCACCATCCTGTACCGACTGGTAACTGGCGCACCAACACAAAGCCACACTTCAACGGTAGAAAACACACGAAAGGGTGTGTTTGTTTGTGTGCGGGCAAACGAGGGCAAACTGAGCGAGTGAGCGAGTGAGCGAGAAAAACGAAGCTCGCGCATTCCCAACAGCGCACACCATTTTGAGAACGCGACTACTCCACCTATGCGGAAAAAAGATGGAACCTTTCCTTGTCTTACTCTTTCCTCCTTTCCCCTGTGCTGATTGTTTAATGTGTAGTTGGGTTTGTGTATGTGTGTGTGTGAACGATGAAGTGTTTCCTCATATCGGGGGAAAACGGAAAAATCAAGTGACGTTGAAGGCTTTGCAGTCGAAATAGCGCCACGGGTACGAACGGCGACCGTACAGGGCAGTAGCGAGCGCGTTTTCCCCATCGCAAACGCGCCCCAAAATAAAACGACCAAGAAAACAGAACAAACCGTTGATTCTGTTCATCTGCTATTGCTGTTTGCCGTTATAGAAGTTAAAATTTGTTGAAAGCTGAAACGCCCCAAAACAAGGGCGAACAATTTTTCCCCCAAGGATACAGGGCGTAAATTGTTGTTCCACCAACCATCATCCTTCCCCCCACACTCCACGATTGTCAGCTCCATTTGGGAGAACAGGTGCAGTGTTAAAATTCCCTACCTTATACATGTGTGTTTGTGTGTGTCTATGTGTGTTCACGGTCAAAACAATGGCACACCCGTGAAAAAACGGTATGCCAACCCAGCAGTGGCACACTAGGTAGTGTCGCTAATCAACACTAGCAAAATCTACATCGAGAGCTTCAAGAAGTTCTTAAACGAAAAACAGGGAAACGTCACCCAAAAATATTTTCACAGTTATTTCCACATCCTTTTCCACCTAAGTGGACGGGGTAGAGTGAACGAACAACAGTGTGTGTGTGTGTGTGTGTATGTGTATGCGTGTTAGTTCGCTGTTTAGGTGATTTTCTTTGCGGAAGCCCGTCGTCACCCTTTCTTCGCTCACTTTAAAGAAAAACCCCACGGTGCGCGCCTACTTGGATATTCCTATTCGCTGGCATTTCCCATGAAATAAGGTCACCAGTATTCGGATCGATTCTAATCATCAAATTGCAAATCCCTTTGACCCCGGGATTTTCTCTTACATTCTCGTCCCGCCCCCGCCTCCCTCCCCGCTCTTTCTCCATTTTTACAGATAGAAAACCACAAAACGAGCCATAAGGAAAGGAAAAGAATTCGCCAATTATTCAATAGTGAGGGTATGCCAGCATCGCTTTTGCATGCTTTTTTTCACAAGTGTAACCCTACTGGATGTGAAAAGGACTTCTACATTGCGGTGTGCGATCTAGTTAGTACCAACGTTCAAGTACACGGTATACACACATACAAGCGTGCCCGTGCGCTCCCTACGCAGTGGAAGTAATTTAGCAGTAACGCTCGGTTCAGTTGGAAGAGTGGAACCAATGGAAAGGGAAGAGTGAAAAGAATAATTTACCAGAAGCAGCGGCAACAACAACAACAACAATCATGGTTAAAAAGCATCAGTTACACCTACTCCCGAAACCCTCTTTTCTACACCCCACCCTATTTTAAATGACGATAATTTCGCTTCACCTTCCAATGTATTTTTTTTTTTCGGGGCTGACGTACTTCAGGCGCTGAATAAAGGATTAATCAAGTGGTTCCCCTGTATTTCTGTGCCTGTGTGTTTATATTTGTGTGTGTTCATTATACTATACTTGTGTGCGTGTGGAAGGTTCATGTGTGTCACGTGCAAGGTCTCCTGTGTGTATTTGTGTGCGCGCTTGTATGTGCGACAATGGTCGTGTATGGGAATGCAGCTGTGTGATGTTGCTGTGTTGCTTTCGATTGTGTACGTGTGTTTGCTACCAGTCGGTAGTCACTTTTGAGGGATGGTAAAAAAAAATTGGATAAAGCAAAGGCAAGCAAACCGATACAGTTTTCCACAGGATGTGCTGTAATTTTGAACCCACAGTACAGGATGCAGGTGGGGATGAGGTGTAATTTCGACACACTACTTACTACATGCCCGCATTGGATATCGGGACTAAAATGAAGTCGTAAAAGAATTAATATTTGAAAGAAGAAAAAAAACATCGCTTCTAAGTTACATGGCGATGTACCTGTACCGACGACGTCAACACGAATGGACGGTTCCGGACTTGTGTCCAAGGACTACTTTGATGTTTACTAAAACAATGTTCTTTGTACAGAGTGAACAGCAGGACTGTGAAGGACAGTGAAGTAGCGCTGTGTGGTGTGTTCTTCGCATTCTTCCTCCTTTGCTTGGTCCAAGTTAGTTAATGTGCGTTTTGTGATATAGCTGGTATGACGAGAAGGATATTTTTATTCACCACCCACAACCCGGTACGGTTACTGGACCTGCGGGAGAATGGTGATAAATTGTCGTTAGGAGACTTAAGCGCAGCTGGTCAGTCATCACATGATAGTCTGATCGTTTCCCATGTACTCTGCCGAACCGTTAGCATGCGTTCTTCCGACTGATGGTGGTTTATTTTTATCTTCTAACCAGGTACGGCAGTGTATTTGTGTTTTTGCACAGTAGTACCGAACGAGTCCGGTAGTTCAAGATGTGGTGCAGGGCACATTTATTGGAGCGATAGCTTCAACTTCTAGCTGACACGAAAGGCGTCGTCTCCTAAACGGAAGGTGTCATATTCACGTCGTCAGCGCCTCGATAGGGTGCGCTAGTGAACCACGGTGAGAAGTCGAACACATCAAAGCAGCCGCCGATTATTAGCGCAGCAAACCCAAGGGGAAGCCTGTTGTTGTCTGGCCACTGTTGTCTAGAGGATATATACACACAGATACATACACCTGCATACCCCTTAACCAGTGGATTGATTTTCTCCATCTGACGCGCCTTACCCGTGGCCTGGAAACCAATCCGATACGGTGTGCGAACAAAGGAAAGCGAGCTTAGCAAAAGGCAGAAGAAATCGAAGAAGGGGGGAAGTGGAAAACTCTCTCAACCGTGAATTAGCACGCGAAACACACACGAGCAGGTGGGTACTGCTGTCGTTACCATCGAAGTTTCCCTTTGCAGGGAAAAAATCAAACCGTCTCTGCAACAACGCAACCAACGCACATATTAAAAGGAAAGGGCGTAAAAGCGAATATAACCCCGCGCGGCACACCCTACCACGCACGAACACGAGAAAGGAAAGGTGGCCTTCAAGGTGGAAGGATTCGCACGGGAGCGGAACGCACAACGATGCCACAACAGCGAAAGGCGGCGGCGGAAAGACCGAGTGCGGCGCGTCGTACGACACCACTATAGCGGGACACCCCGGTAGATACGGCGGGCCAGCTGAACCCGATGGAGGACGGTGCGGAGTACGGCCACGCCGGTGTACAACATCACATGCCCACCCATCCGCAACTATCGAAGGAGCTGTCCCACCATCACCAGCAATCCCAGCAGCAGCAGCAGCAGCAACAGTCATCGTCACACCATCGTAATCATGCACACCCATCTCATCATGCAAAGCTGCTTCAACAACAGCAGCAGCAACAACAACAACAACAACAACAACAACAACAGCTTCAATCCCAATCCGCCTCCCAAGCGCACCATCTTTCGAACGTGCCGGCAGCATGGTACGCCGGTTCGTCCGGTGGAACGCTTCGTTCCGGCAGCAGTTCCGGTCGGCGGGCATCTTACGGCCACAGCCATTACGGTACGCAACAGCAATCGCTTGCTTTACCGCCATCGGCAGTCAATTACCATGACATGGCCGACACCATCTCGATCGGCAGTGGACATTCGGCGCAACGCTCATACATCGACCAGTCTCATACACACCAGCAGCAGCAGCAGCAACAACAACAGCAACAACAGCAGCAACAACAGCAACATGCTCTCCGAGGTGGTACAGGCGGAGAGGCAACGATGCTCGGTAGGGGAAGTGTTGGATCGGTGGGCGGGTTGCTGATCGATCGACACGGCAGCACGGACCGGTTCGGTGCGTTGGATGATCCGCTTAGTACGAGCTGCCTGCAGCCACCGTCACCGGCACCGAGTAATGACCACTACGTGATGGGACTGCCAGCACCGGGGCCGGCACCGGTTAGCCATCACTACAGCGACAGCAGCCGGCACTATGGCACGATACAGCGACGTACGGCGAGCCCCTCGAACATCAGGTACGTGATACTCATGTGCAAAAGGGGGTTTGGGTGGGGGGGAGGAAGGTTGCATGTTATTAGAATTAATTGCCACACCGAGTAGTTTGGGATCGATGTATGTGGCCGTCCCGAGTGCTGTCTTTGAAGCATAAACAGTCCGTTTGCCGAGGGTGGTAACTTATTAGCTGAACGGTTCTTTGTGTCTGCGAAAGGAGGTGAAACTGAATGTCAGGTGTAGGACAATCGGTAATAGAATCAAGTGAAGCAGCAGCTCATCCTTTATTCAACCGGTATGCGCTCAGAAGAAGCTGAACGTTAAAGAAGAAAAGCAAAATAATTAATTCCAAGAGATGGCTCTCTTCCCAAAAATAGCTTATTATTAGTCCTTTTTTTTAAATGGGTTGTTGTGTTTGGTTAAGCTCATGAAGTAGAAGCATAATTTGTAAATCTTCAATATTTACCCCAGAAACCGCACAGCTAGTAGCAAGTAACTCCATTAAAAATTAGCAACCGTCTCACCATCACGAACATCCGCAGCTAATGAAATTTACTATGCTTCTCTCTCTCTCCCCCCCCCCGGCTATATCTCTCTTTCGCTCTCTCTTTCCACTTCACGTTTCCTGCAGATACCGGCACAGTTTGACGGAGAACTATCGGGACATTTCACCGCAGTGCGACCGGTACATACCGCCCCCGGCACACTTTCTTGGTGCCGACACCTACGGCTACCTCGGCTCGAACGTGCACACGCCGATCAAGCGTTACGTGCCGACGCCACCACCCCAAGAGTCACCGTATCCACCGCTGGGCGGTACCGGCGCGTCCAACGCCAAAACCCAAGCCCTCATGAATGCACTGCTCGGGCAGGGTGGCGGCCTTCATCTGCCCGGGAGCGGCACACAGCGTCCATCGAATGCTCACCATCCTTCGCAGCAGCAGCAGTATGCTTACGCCACCAGCACACTGCCTTACGGATTTCGCGTCAAAAGCGGCTCGATTGGTGTGGGCGGTGGTAGTGGGAGTAACGGTAGCAATGGCACCACCACCGATCCTACCACCATATCGCCGCCGAAGGGTTTCGAAACACCCGACCATCTGTACGGTGGCATAATGGCCACCAGCAGCAATGGCAGCATCAATACACCACCAGCCCGTGTTCGACCTCCCAAGTGCCCGTCGTCTTCCCTCGGTGTTGGTGGGCCACCGTTACCGCACAGCACCTCCACCTTGCCGCACGCCACGACGGGACATGTGTCGCGCAGCAGTAGCCGACACTCGCAAGCATCCTCCGGCACGAACGGTGCTAACTTGAGCGTCGGTAGCAGCAGCAGCAACAATGCGGCCGCCGCCACCACCACCAGCTACCGCATGTCACGCACGTCTAGTGCCGAGTATTTGGACCAGCCAAGGGGTAGCTATCGCGTGTCCACCCCCGTTAGTGTGATGAGTGAACCGAATGCCGGTTCTACCGGGGGCAGCGCCTCCTGTCTCCACTGTAACACGCTGCGCCGGACGACCGGTGTACATCAGACGACGCAAACGACAGGTCCGATCAGTCCGCAACCGATTGGACAGTCGAACGAGATGGGCGGTTGCCATTCGGTGCCTGCCAGTCCCGCCTCACTCGCCTCACCGCTGACCGGTAACGGTATGGTGCCGTCACCTCACGCAACACAGCAACAGTCGCACCATCACCACCATCTGGCGCAGTATGCTCAGCAAAGTCAACCCTCCATGCACCTTCCACCACAAGTTCAAGCCATCGCAACAGCACAATCACAACATTCCCAAACGTACGACAGCGAGGTGGGAGGAGTGGGTACGCTGGACCGTGACGGGGGTGCCACGATTCCTCGGAACGCGAGTAAGCATCAGTTTGTACAGTCGGGCACGAGAAACGAAACACCTTCGATGGAGAATCTACTTAGTGCAAGCAGTAGCCGATCGTTGTTGATGCAGCAGCAGCAGCAGCAGCAGCAGCAACAACAACAATTCACCACTTCCCTACAGCAACCATCGCAGACATCTACAAGCCAGCAGCAACAACCGCAAGCACTAGCACCGCCACCACCTCCAATGCAGCCATCTAGTGCGTCGGGCACACCGGTTCCTCAGCCATCCGCAGCAGCACCACCAACGCCACAACAGCAATCAATACCACCGCAACTGACCAGTCCACAGCAGAACGTCCCCACGGAGCAGCTTCCGTCGCAGCAGCCAACGGCCTCACCGCAGCAGATTATGCCACAACCACCGACCATCCATCCGATGTCCTCCCAGCAACCGATGTCCTCCTCCGCGTCACCCGCCATCGTACCGTACGCAATGGCCACGCACGCCCTGCCACCTCATCACGCCGGTGGTCTGGGCGGTGGTCACGGTGGTTCACTCAACGATTCGCCAGCTTCAACACTGCAGCGCAGCAGCAACGCACAGCTGCTACGCATCCCCCAGAGCCAGCTGTCCTGCAAGCAGCGCGTGAAGGAGTACGTGCGACGCGAGACGACCAAGTTCTTCGGCGTCGCGATCCAGGACGAGGAGTATGAGCGTACCAAGTGGGACGACCGGCAGCGTCGATTCGCCTGTCGACGGTTCGGCTCGCTGCGGGAGGATTACGAGCGGGAAGGGCACGCAGGTATCGGGCCGGGCATTCATCATCATCATCATCACGCGAACGAGCACCATGGGGCGCACCATCATTATCATGGCCAGCCAGGTGCAACGTTACCTCCATCGGACCGGCCAGACATCCTGCCCGCCCAAAGCCAGGACGAGCGGGAAACGGAGCTGAGTAGACGGCAGCGTGCTAATCCCCACTACGCGTCCGCCCAGGACCAGCAGGGTGAGGTGTATTTGATACGGGCCGAACGGAAACCCTCCGTGCCGGCGGTGATCTGCAGTGGGCTTAACTTCCTGGTGCAGAGTATCACCCGCCGGCGGTTGCGCACACACAAACAGTGGTCCCGCAGCTTTGCCCCGGCCCACGTCGAGTTGACCGGGATCGATGGGTCCGACGGTTCGGAGGTGCATTGCGATGGGCTTGCCCCGATACAGGATGGCGAGGCATTCTTCGACACACCGACGGCAGTCGTTGGCCCGATAGTTGGCATCGGTGCACAGGAACGGGCGGTAGGGCAGCAGGGTGTATTGATGGCGCACGACAATTCTCGCCAGCTGTTCGTGTCGGATGGTGATCGTGCGACGGGTAGCGGAATTATAAATGGCTGGAGAACAAAGTCAGCGGAACTGCATCATCAGCAACAGCAGCAGCAGCAGGCGGTACTGGCGGGTCTGCAAGGTCAAGGAGCGGTATTGCAGCAGGCAAATCAGGATCAGGCTGGCCCAGCTGCCGCTGGTATCTACGGACAACGAATCTCGTCCCACATCTTGGACGGTGTGCTGGACAACTCACTGCGGCCCGTCCGCAATCGGGTGAAGCTACTGCGACCGAACCTGCTCGACGAGCGGTACGACTACCGGCCCTTCTTTACCTACTGGATCAACACGGTGCAGATAGTGGTCATGATCCTGTCACTGATCTGCTACGGCTTCGGACCGATCGGGCTGGGTATGGAGTACCGTTCGGCACAGGTACTCGTGACGAGTTTGAGCTTGCAACAGGTACGTACAACAGGTCGTCCTTTTTTTGGAGAAATGGTTCCACAAACGATGGTTTCTCCACAGGTACATCATCAAGAGCCGCGTAACATTTGGATCGGTTTGCGGAGTGCGGATTTGATACATCTTGGCGCAAAGTACGGGGCGTGTATGCGACGCGACACCAAGATACTGGACGTGGTGTCCCGAACTCGCAAGCACGAACGGGAAACGGCCTGCTGCATACGGAACGATGATTCTGGCTGCGTACAGAGCTCCCAGGCCGACTGCTCGATCCGTGGTTGGCCATCGGTAAGTGGTGCAAAAGAGAGAGAGAAAAAAATAAAAGGAAAAACGTTCCTGGATACCTTTTTTTTTTTTATTGATAATTCTATCAAAATTACCTTTCCATCCATCCTAGAAAACGATCGCAACGTGGAAAAAGTGGTCACCGGGTGAGTCGGGCCCGGGCGGGCGCATCTCCGGCAGCGTCTGCGGGCTCGATCCAAAGTACTGCGATGCGCCGGCATCGATCGCACCGCACGAGTGGCCGGACGATATCACCAAGTGGCCTATCTGCCGGAAGAACAACCAGCTGTCGCAACGGTTCCGCTTCAAGGACCAGACGGCCGAACACATGGTGTGCGAGGTGATCGGCCATCCCTGCTGCATCGGCGTGTACGGGGAGTGTCGCATCACGACCAGAGAATACTGTGATTTCGTTAGCGGGTACTTTCACGAGGAGGCGTCCCTCTGCTCGCAGGTACGTGCGTGGTTTTGGTCCCATTGCCGTTGTCACGCGTCGACTTCATGTGTTGCCCTTTCCTTTTCCCGTTTTGGCAGGTCTCGTGTTTGGGCGATGTTTGCGGCATGTTCCACTTCATTGCCGTCGACTACCCGGACCAGTTCTATCGGCTGTTTACGTCGCTGCTGCTGCACGCCGGTCTCATCCATCTGATCATCAGCGTTGCCTTCCAGCATCTGCTGCTGGCCGATCTGGAGCGACTGATCGGTCCACTGCGCACCGCCATCCTGTACATTGGGTCGGGCATTGCGGGCAACCTGACGAGCGCCATCTTTGTGCCCTACAAGCCGGAGGTAACCGCTAAGCTTTGCTCACGTGTGTCTCCCTCATTTAACTCTCATTTCGCTCTCCCTCTCTCTCTCTCTCTCAACAGGTGGGACCGTTACCTTCTATTGCGGGTGTGCTGGCATCGCTGATGCTGCAGCTCGTACTGTGCCACTGGAAGAGCTTGAAAAAACCACACATAGCTATGATCAAATTGCTTATCCTTGGCTGCACCCTCTTTGGGCTGGGGACACTGCCATTGCAGCAAAACTTTACCGGCCTGGTTGCTGGCCTGCTGACCGGTATAGCACTCACGCTAGCATTTGTACCATTTGTGAACGTAACGAAACATAGTCGTAAGAGTAAGGTAAGGTCTTGGAACCTGTCCGAGCAATCGTTGAGCATCACTAATGCTGGTCCACTGTTCCTTCCACCCTTCACCCATCACAGATCAACCTCATATGGACGTGCGTGACGCTACAGTTTCTGCTGTACGCCATCATGTTTATCATCTTCTACGCCTTCCCGACACTGTTCGAGTCGCTGAACTTTATCGACGGTAATCAGCTGCTGGATCCGAATGCGGGCCACGGCTACCACGACCATTACAGCTTGTACGATGGGTACAACAACTACAATCCGCTCGGTGGCGGTGCCGGTGGCCATGCGTCCGGCGGTGGGCTGCACAACAACCATGGACATGGAGCCGGCAGCGGTGGTGGAATTGGTACTGGTGGCACCAACGGTGGAAATCATATTATTGGTACGTACAACAACAATTACAAATCTTCCGGTGGTGGCGGTGGTAATGTAATGCACAATCATCACGATTACACTGCCGGTAGTGGTGGTCAAAGTGGTGGTGGTGGTGGAAGCGTCATGTCCGGTGGTCCGAATCGGATTGGCATCGGTGGTGGTGGGGCGGGCCGTAGTTCGGCCGGTAATAATCTGCTGAAAACGATTAGCCTATGCGAGAAGGGCCAGTGCGTACTGAGACAGCCGCGCCAGACGGACACGAATGCATGACGTCGATGTTTTCTGCTATTCACCGCACTCGAGCTATGCTTCGTCCTGTTTGTGCTGCTCGTGCTGTACGATGTGGACGACTTTCAGATAGTGTATCAGTTCGTACTGCATTGATTTTTTTGCAAATCGTTAGACAAAACAAACGCATGAGTAAGAAAAAAGAGAAAGAAATAGAGAGAAAAAATAGAAACACAGGAAAAGTAGAAGGAAATACTCCCGGAAAATTTAACCTATTGTGATCCACAGGAAAAAAAATGGTTAAAAGTGGGAAAATGAGGACATCACGGAGCAGACATCATGCTGCTTCATGTTCAAGGTTCTCGTTAGGCAAGTGAGTCTTTTCGAAAAAAAAGGCACCACATAAAACACACACACACAAAGCAACCCCCTACTTATTGTTACGAACCGCAAATGTGCAATTTCAAATGCGACGAAAGTTCAACCGGTGTCGATCCGATAGAAAAAGGAGGCCCGCCAGACGTTAACCCGAGGTGCAATTTAAAAATACGAATTATGCGGAATTGTAAATCATGACCAATCAACAATAACAACATCATTTTTGACAAAAGTCATCATACCCTTACACAATCATTCTTATACCACAACATAATAAACACATTTCGTCATCGTATCATTCTTACAATCATGCGTAGCAATTATCACTCTATATCATACCGTGCACACTACACCATCATTATCATTAACGTACATGCATAATTTTAGTAATAATTGCCAGCATAGCTAAAATCTAAAACCGATCGAATTCATCTTTTTTAAATTCTAGTCCTTATTAGACTCCCTGCCTTTCCTTGCTTGGCAGGGAAGGTGGGAACGGTTTTAAGTGGAGAGAATATGTTAAGTAGGAAATGAACTATTCCGTTTCCTTTAAAACAAACAGGTAGATTTTAGTTATAGATTTGTTTGAGTCACGTGTTGTTTCCTTGGTATACCCTTGTTATTCGTATCGATTCCGATACCGTCTCTTCACAATCATCACAATCACCCGAAACCAAAGTGTGTTACTAATTTTACTGATTGTTAAAGCTGCCTGCGTTATTGCAAACATATCCTTACTTTGGTCCCATTCTCACACCCTAAATCGTGTTTCATCGTGTGCGGACAAGTATGCTAGAGAGAAAGACGACACAAAAACGCAAGTGCAGAAGCTCGTGTGGCAAATCGTAGAGGAACGTACAGCAACGTTAACTAAAATGAGATAAACTGTAGCATTTATGAAATGAGATAAACCATGCACACGCCGCGTGACGCACCAAACGTTGTCGGGCGTCTGGCGACAATTTATTAAGAGAAGTGATTGGTCCCCCACAACCGTACCGTGCGGTTTGAAGTTTGTGGAGGCGAGACGCGGACTCTAGGTACCGAGACGAGTTTTTGGATGAAAGTAATAAGCCCGTAATGTAGTAATAAAAAAAACACATTAGCAACCATTATCTAACAGTGGAATAAAGCAAAAGGAGAGGAGGAGAAGTTAGAGAAAACACAGAAACAAACAAGAAAAAAAGGAGGAGAAAAAAACATACAACAGTTAATAACGGAAACCAATTAAAAACGAAAACAACACAAACACACTCACAAAACGAAAACAAAGAACGTAACAAACTTATAGAAAAAAAGATACAGAAGAAACAAAATACATAACACACAATCTAGGCATCCGTATTGTAATAACTCTCTAGATAAGCGATACCCCAATTCTTAGAATTGTACCCTCAGTTAGTGAAAAAAAAAGATTGATGAACGAAAACAAATAAGGAGAAACCGAGAGGGAAAGCAAACGGTAAACATTCCACACACATCCACAAACACAAAACAAACGCATAAGCAAAGTAATTAATAAACCAACACACACGTTCTAAACACACCTTCTAACAACCGTTTTGGGGAAAGGTAAGGCGCGAGCAGAACATAGTAGAAAGATTGCAGAATCACCGGTTCAAGGCAAGGCATAAAGGGGTAGGGGGGAATGGAGGGGAAGACCCGAATACAAACATGCACCCACAGAACTCTAGTACTTATCAATAAACTTTACAGTAAGACAGTGTGGCATAAGCTAAGCTGGTTGCATTCGCGGTTCATGCGAGGAGGCAGAATGAGAAACGTATAGGACAGATAGCGGAGAGAACCCAGAAGCTTGAGATGACACTGACGACGACGGTGATCAAGAAGAAAACCCGAAAAATGGTAAAAAAAAAGAAGAACAAAATCTTATGTAAGTAAATTCTAATAATAAAACCTCTATTTCGATTTAAAAAAATACATCACTCTGCTCCGTTTAGACTTTTCTTTCTTAATGCAATCACATTAGGAGGATTTCTAATGCATTGGTATCATTCAAATCACTCCCGTACGATTTGTTTTTTTTTATTGAACTCCCCCCGTCCAATTCTTAGCATATTCGCCATCACCGTCAATGTTTTAGCACAGAATGCCATTTAACGAACTTATGAGCAACCTAAATAATACACAACCTATACGATGCTAAACGGTGATTTCCAACCCTGCTTAAACTAATATCGTTTATAGTCATCTGACCCACCTTTTAACAATCGATCAGCTCAAAAGCAGTGTTTTTTGTTTGATTTTTTTTTGTGCGACCTGCACGTATGTCTTACTCGCTGGAATATCCCTATATCCACCAGTTGTCCAGTCGTTGCTGGGCATATGCTGCTATTTAGGCATTGAAGGCATTAGAGAAAAATAACATTTAAAACTAACTTGCATACCACTTTACAGTTTTTCCCCCACCATCTCGAATTGCAGTTAAAACTAGATACGAAATATGTATGCTTATTTATGCAAGGCTTTTCCCTTAACCTCGAGACAGTGGCACTCTTTCTCTGTGTGTTGCGACGTGACATGACATCACGAGTTTGTGTCACAAATATAAAAAAAAACCGTGCCACTGTCTTGAGATACGGTAATAAATCCTTTCAGGTTTGTTCGGGTTTCGAGTGGCAGAGGGATTTATGCATAATACGATGGAGGAATCGTTAAATCGCTTAGCACCGCCAGCTGATCTTCAGTGAACTTTAGTTTATGCACTTCCCAGTTGTCGTGATGGGTCCGCTGGAAGTCACCCATCGTTTTTCGAATAGTTGCCTGTCAGCATAACAAGAGAGAAAAATTAACAAACTTAAACGGAACTGCGAATTAGCATGGTACACTTACCGGTATTGGTTGTGGATCGTTCAGATGTGCACCGAGATGCTCGAACACATTCGGCACAAACTCAGGCACTTCGTACGGGTAGGCGGATATGAAGGCACACAGTCCGAGTACACCGGTATGCCGAGCTAGGACGGCATTCGCTTCCGCACTGCAAAGATGCAAGTGAAAAGTTAAAAATGAAACCCACAACGAACCGTCCCATGCTTCTATGCACAACCGTTCACTTACTTATCATTTCGTGCAACCTCACTCGAGCCAGAGGCGGATTGTGCCGGCTGTACCCGTATCCGCTTGGAGCGGATAATCTTCGTGCGGCATTTCCGCTTGAACAGCTCGAGCAGCTCCTCGGTCGCGGTCAGGAACGAACAGTGCACCAGACCACACAACACCTCGGCAGCCTTTTCCCGCACCTCCACTACACTGTCCTCCAGCAGTCGCAGTACAATCTCCTGCACCTTCGCCTTCCACTCGGGCCGGCTAAGGGCGATGGTCATGTTGTAGAAGACCTGAACCTGCAACACATCAATCACGGCTCGCCGGGCGGACCAGAAGGTCATCTTCGATACCTCATCGATTTTGGCCAGTGCCACGTCCATACAGCTGGGCAGTGTTAGCGCCTGGGAGATGAAGGATAGGAGCAATGTGCAGATTTCGCTCAGCTCTTGGTCCTGCTCGGAACGCTCCAGCCGGCACGCAATTGGGAGCAATTCGAAGTATTCCTTCTCATTGCCGTTCGAGTACCGATGAATGGTGTAAGTGATCCAGTGGGCAACTGTGGAAAGTGAAAATGTATTCGTGCATTTTGTAACCGAACTTTTCTACCTGGTAAAAACTTACTGGTCTTAAACAGTCGCACCGCTTTCACATATTCACTGTCTTCATCGGCTGACACAGTTCCCTCCTCAACATCCATTTGCACATCACTCGACGATACCTTTGGTTTCGGTGGTTCCGGATCCTTTTGCAGCAGAATGGCAAGCTTTGGCATTACGTAGGCAATCATTTCGCTACGCTGCGGCGAAATCACCATACACTCGTAGCCCTCGAACCGCAAATCACCCTCGAAGATGTTGATCAGCGTATTGCCTAACCGCTCTCGCATGCTCTGGAATGGATGGTCTAGATGGGGCTTCAGATAGTCCAGCAGCCGATGGGCAACGCTTGCCATACGCCACACGTGCTGATTGAACGCTCCCTGCAGACAGTACAGCCGATTGCTGTCACTGAAGCTGTTCGCATCCTGCAGCGGGTCCTCCAGCAACACCTCGTGCAGCCAGTACTGTTTCGAAGGATCCATTGACTGAGCTGCCGTTGCAAAGCACATGCCCCAGTACATATCCGTATCGACAGTGACGTTCTGCATTCCCAACCGTATCAGCGGTACCAATCGCTCATACATGTTGCGCGTCTTCTCGTACGGCCAATGCTTGGCACCGCGCATAATCCCGGTCATCACCTCCACCGCACACCGATGATTGCTTTCGGTCGTCTTGTCCTCGATCAGTCGCTTCATATGGCACAGGAAGCGCTCCAGCAGCCGGTCCCCGAACAACTTCATCAGCATCTTGATCAGCAGCATGCGCGAACTGCTAAACTCATCACGTCCCTTTTTCTCTTCCAGCGACCAGAAACGTATCAGTGCATCAACATTTTCCTGCTGGTCAAAAAATTCGAATATCGTACGCTCGTGCTCACTCAGCTCGTCCACCGTACGGTCTAGTTTCGGCTGCTCTGCACTCGGTGCGTACATCTTGAAATCCTGCGTCCATCCGAAGCAGCCTTCGACCGTGTACATGTACCGTGGTTCGTCCCATTCGGCCTGATTTTTCGGCACCTTCGCCACATCGTACTGAAGCCACATGTTGTCATTCCGATAGCCGGGCGCTACGTTGGATCCTGGGTTCGGGGCAACCGACCCTGCATCCTTCCCATCCACTCTTGCCACAATTTCCAGTGGATTCATAACAGTTTTCTTATGTGAACGCTTCTGTTGGCGGGATATGCCCAACAGCAGCTGAATGGCCAATTTGCGCTCAATCACCGAATCGTGGATCAGGTGATGCACCGCCAGTCGCGTTACCGATGGAGGATGCTCGGCGTACGGGTGACACAAGTTAATAAGCATAACCGATGCGAGATAGTGATACCGAAGGTGCAGCTTGCTTGTCTCGACCGTCTGCACAATGTCCGCTACCAGCTGCTGGAACAGCTCCAAGTTGCGTTTGTTTTCACGCTCCCGAGCGGCCTTCCCGGCCGCCAGCTCCAGCTCATCTACTCGGGTGCGCAAGGCAAGGGCACGTTCTACCACCTTCTCGCCAATGTCCACCTCAATCAGGTAGGTCGGCGATTGACCATCGATCATCTTCTTCAACCCATCGACCAGCTTCACGATCGATGGTTTTTCCGACAGCTTTGAGCGTAACAGCGCCGGCCAAACACGGGCCAAATATTGCCAATTGTTTTGCGATATCAGGCGCCCTCGGCGCTTGATGAACAGCAGACACAGGATGCCTTTGAACCGTTCGTGATTCGTGTTGGCGTCCAGCTGCAAACACTCCACGATACGATCCGTCAACAGAGGATAGACGTACGGGAACAGGTAAAGCATGTCGTGCAGCTTAGCCTGCGCCTCAATCCGCACTGTTGAGTAGTAGGAAACGGACAGTTCGAGCAGCTTCTTTATCACCTCCAGATGGGTGGCACTGAACAATGGCAAGCTCATCTCATCCCGACAATCCTGCTGAATGATGACGCGCGTCACCATGACCGCACGGACGTCACGCTTGCAGCGCGTCAACTGGTACGTTTGGAACCGTTTGGAGGAGTTGAACGATTTCAGCTGCATTTCGTACGATCCGTTCGGGTGCTTACGCAGAAACACCTTCTCGTACAGTGTTACGATCGATTTAAGCGTTTGCGTATCATCTTCCGACACCGCCAGCATACGGTCTTGCAAGCGTGCAATCGTCCGAATGATAGCTTTCCGCACATTCTCCCCGTTAGGCATGCAGATTTCCAGCCCTTCGAAGCCGAGAGTAACCTTCAGCTGCAGCTCCTTTATATCGACACACGTCTCGAAGAGATTGAGCGGTTCTTCGTCCGTCCAATTCGGTAAAAAGTTGTAGCAGCGTATCAATGCCTGCAACATCATAACGCTTCGGTGCAGCTCTTCCCGAGGCAACGTAACCTCGCCCGTGCTATGCTGATCGAGCTTTGCCAGCAGTGATGGCAAGTAGCGATGCATTATGCGCTCACAAACTGCACGAGCCCCTTCGTCCGGTACGCGCCACTCGATCTTACTATCTGGGGACATCTTTTCGCCCCATCGCTTGACGGGCACAACCTCCGACAGCGGTTTCTGGAAGCTGTCGGGACTGTTGCGCACGTCCATCGTCTGTACCGTGGACATGTTGCTCATCAGATTACCGACGATTTGTGCCAGATAGCGCGACACTCGTTTGCACTTAAACTTTGCCAGCCGGTCAAGCGTCGGCAGCAAATCGTCGACATAGTTCCTTACAATTCGTGGATCGCCGCGGACAAGGTTCGACAGCAGCACCAAATAGTACAGCATCTCGTCATTGTGCTTTTCCAGCTCCTCTACATTGTCGTGCTCCTCCATGTAGTCCTCGATCAGCCGCAGCACGTGGGGCATCAGAATGCGCAATACTTCCTTGCCATGGATGCGCGCAAACAGCCGTGCCAAACAGCCCACCAACTGACCGGCCACGTTCGGTTCGAAAAGGCGCGTTTGAATGAACTCCATCAACTTTTTGGCCGCGGCCGCCACGATCTTATCCGACGACTGTCCCATAATGCCGTGCGTACAGGTCTGCACCATCGGCTCCAGCAGCGATTCTGCCTTCGATCGGGCCGTGTCCTGGTCGGACTGTTCCATGCGCACATTGTTGGTGGAGCTGTTCTCGATCAGTAGAAACAACCGATCGAGAAACTGCAGTGCGAAGCTCTCAAAGTCGGCCGTTTGCTCGCACAGCAGCCGCTCGTCGTCGGTCAGATTCGTGTGGTGTTGACCTGCCTGCGAACAATCGATGATCGGTATGAGGAACGCCACTGACGTTAGGAACTGGAACGTAATGACCGTTTTCATCAAATCGTTACCATCGATCCCGGGCAGGGTAGCCAGGAACAGTGGTATCACGTGCGTACGACCCTCGGTGTAACCCTTGTGGCCGGACACGAGCGCACGGGAAACACCGATCAAACCGTGCAGAGCTGCCGTTAGCTTTCGTGGTTCCGTCAACGAATCCAAACTCGCATAAACGCGCTCGATAATGCTCGGAATGATCAGCGCCGGGCGAAGGTCGGCCAAACATTGCAATATTTTCCCAACCTCCTGTGGATTCAGACGCGAATACATGGCCTGCAGGGCGACCGGTTTCATGCACTCCACGAACGCTGTAATACACTCTTCGGTTAACTTGTGCTCGCTCGGTATCGGCCGTATGTGGTGTCCCTTGCGATACCGCTCGATGACGAGCCGATCAATGAAGATCCGTGGCAACAGGATCAATATTTCGCCCAACATTTTAACCCACTTGCCCGTGTTGGCCGGATGCAGGTACGACTCGATCGTAGACATGAACGTGTTCAGATACTGCTGGGCGCTGCTCCGTGGCCCCAGCGCAGACACGATCCACGTCGCGACCGCATCCGGCTGAAGCCCATTGGCCCGGCCACCCTTCGCGTTGCGGTAGTTGACGGGAAAGTTAATGGCACGCGTAATGCGCGCAAACATGATCGGAATGTGTGGTTCCCAGTCAATGTGGCCAATGTTCTTCAGACCAACGACCGCAAACATGGTCATCAGATCGCCCGTCCACGGTGGATTGTGGTACGCGTTCCAAATCGACATAAGCTTGTCGAACCAGAGCTCGTACCCTTGCTCGTAGTTGAGGAAGATGTTCAGTATGGTGACTACCTCACACCCGCTACCATTGTCCAGTGGTTGTATTCGCGGCATAAGCTCGTCCAGTATTTCCTGCGTTGCGGACGTAGGAAAGTAGCTGTTACAAGAGACAGCGAGATAGAGAAAAGGGCATTATCAGAAATTGTAAAATAAGTTGTTGTAACAAAGGTTTGAAGTAAGGTGGTAGAAACGGCAAATACTTACGGTGTACACACTTGTATTGCATATTGTAGGTTGCCCTCCATGGTCCTGGAAATGGAATGTAAAATTAAATTTTTGTTTATTATTTGTTTTAAAGAGCGTACGAATAGAATAGATTTCAGATTCACCACACCGTTTTTTTTTTTTTTTTGAAAATATAACTGCCAGCGAAGCCGAAACAGCACGATTATTTTCCAAAGCGTTGATGAAAAACCGGTGAAAGGCGATTTCCCAATTTTGTCCGATGTAAGTAGGCAATGTTCAGGAATGTGCACCGATATAAGTAGGCAATGTTCAGGAATGTGCAACGATATGAGTAGGCAATGTTCAGGAATGAAAACAACGCCCGTTTCTTGATTTTCTATGCCACTAAGAAGTTAATATTGGCGACATACACATTCCCTAGTGCT
>KB698247.1:0-10148 GCA_000349165.1 Anopheles christyi
GAAAATCCGTACATCTTCAAGTGTCGTACGGATGCGAAGTTCCTGTTACGTTTCCTTCGCTTCCGTCAGTTCTCCGTCCCGATGGCATGTGAAGCGCTGGAACGTTACCTTACGGTTCGTGAGCTGTATCCAGGCTGGTTTAAGAACCTCGACTGTACTGAATCGACCATGAAAGAAGTTTTCCACAACGGTCCATTCACTTTGCTCGGTTGGGACATTGACGGGCGAATGGTGGGCCTTTCGCGCTTCAGCCGATTCGACGGCGACAAACATAGTCCCGCACAGGACGCACGTTTTATGGCGCTGGTCATGGAGACGATGCTGGAGTGTGAAGAGTTCCAAGTGGGCGGGTGTCACATACTGCTCGACTTTGAGGGCAGCACCGTGAGCAACTTTGACAAGTGGAGTACGACCGATTTGAAGATCATGATGGATGCGTACAGCCACACTTACCCGATCCGATATGAGGACATTCATTCGGCGGGCCTACCAAAGTACGGTAACTCCGTTATCGATACGTTTCTGTCGTTTGCAAACCCAAAGATGCGTGAAAAAATCAGTGTAAGTATTGTTACCCACTTGTTAAAATTCATTCCCACTAGCTTCATGCACATATTTCCCCAATTGTCACAGTGCTACTCAACGGTTGCTGAGATGGAGAAGCATTTCGAGGCACCGTTGAAGCCTGCGGTATACGGTGGAACGGTTGATTTGGATCAGGCGAACCGTGTACTGTGGAAGCTTATGGAGGATCAACGGGAGGTAGTGCTCGGGTTGGATCGGATGGAGATCGATGTGGATTATTATTCGTCCCGGTGGAACTTTGAAGGTACAACGCCGGACGAGATTGCAGCCGGCGCCATGTTCAAACGTTTAACCATGAATTAGACGAGAGTTAAATATTTGATTGAATACTTTTTGCGTTTTGGAAAAAAAATTGAATCTGCTATCACATGAAACTTATGGAAAATAAAAATTCTGTTTAAAGCAGTAGGGATACTGTCCCAATCGGAAAAAAAATGTTTAGCTAGGTTCAAGAAGAAGTTGTTAAGGATAGATCGAAGGGCCCCATAGTTATCCCGTTGGTTTTATACTGAGTGGGACTGTTTGTCGCAAAAGCTCAATGCACCTTATAACACATTTTTACAGAAGTCGATGAGTCCTTCGAAGCAAAGAGCTGCAATATTTTTTATTTCCTTTTTTTTAATGATTTTTGAGCTTTTTAATGCATTCGCCATCCATTTGCAGGCGGTTAAAGCTGACCATCTTAATAAGAAAATTTAATTTAAAAAAAAAATTCATCGCCATCTTTCTTCTTAAATTCTTGTACCAAATGAGCTCTAAACGAATGTACCACTGAAAACCTGTTTCTTATTGTGCTCCAGGATATTTGCTATAAACATGAGCCACGTACACCAGAGATGTCAAGCTCATTTGACCACGCGGGCCACATTGCAATCTCAAATTAGAATAATGCGGGCCAACAAGTTTATCAAAAGTTACGGTTCGTTATACTGTATTTTTACCTAAAACAGTAAAGATACTTTAATACATTAATCTTACAAGAGTACAAATGTGTATAAAAATATATGTTCAAACTGGCAGGTCGATTAGAGATAATAGATATAGATAGAGCTAATTACTGTTCTTTGCGGTTGTACGTTCAGATATACTAATATACTTTGGCATTAGAGTAAATAGCATTCATCAGTATATCCCTAAATCTACCCCACCTTGTTTTATTCCAAAAAACACTCTTTCAGTCATCTGTATTTCACACACAGATGCGAGAGCATTGAAACACCGTTCTCAGACAACGAGCTTTTACGCATTCTTCTCGCTGTCTACAGCCTCCGATAGTGGGATGAAGGTCAGCGTCTCCGAATACGAGCCACACACAATGGCATACACATTCGTGACCGTGTAAAGCGTACAAACTTGCTCCAATCCGCTCAACCAAAGCTTGATCACTTCAGTATCTGTTCATCGTTTTCAGCGAAAGGTTGCAAAATACTGTGCTTAGAAACATGGCAACGGCACCGCTTCGTACACCGGGTGTGGAAAAGAGTCCGGAGAAGTACGACCAGTATCAACCGGTCAGTTCGGCACTACATCGTCAGATCGCACGGGATGAGCTGCGCGAGGATCCTGCCATTGTCGAACAAGCACTGCAGCAGATGCGCGACTGGATTGCGAAAAATCCCGCTCTCCAGACGTGCCGCACCGATGCCAACTTTCTGTTGCGTTTTCTGCGTGTGCGCAAGTTTGCCCACATGGCAGCATGCGAAACACTCGAGCGGTATCTCGTATCACGTCAACGGTTTCCTGCGTGGTACAGCAAGCTGGATACAGCCGAACCGTGGGTGAAGGACATGATCGATAGTGAATTCGTGGTGCCGCTTGGGCGTGATGAGTTAGGCCGGATTGTGTATCTCGTGCATTATGCTAACCTGGACATTGACCGGTTTGAAGTGAACGATCAGATTCGTTTCTTTACAATGGTGTTTGAGAGCATTTTTGAAGACGAGCTAAACCAAATTTCCGGTCTCGTCTGTGTGTTTGATGATACAAACATTTCGATGCGTGCCTTTGCGCAATGGTCACTGACGGATATTAAAAATTACATCGACTGTGTGACGAAAGCACTTCCGTTGCGGGTGAAGGAGGTGCACGTAGTCAATTTGCCGCTGTTTGGCGCAACCGTCGGGGAGTGGATTATGAGCTGCTGCAGTGAGAAGCTGCGCAGTCGGCTCAAGGTAAGAGCGAAAGTAGTTCTCAAGTGATAAAAAACAAGTAACTAATGAATACCCTATTTTTTTCAAAACTCTACATCCTTGTGTCTAGTGTTACCGATCAATGGATGAGTTTGTTGCCAAATGCAATCTGCACTCCCTGCTGCCAAAGGAGTACGGTGGCAAGCAGGATGCGATGGATTTGAAGCGCCAGCTGAAAGAGTCACTGGACCGTTGCAGGAACCTCATACTAGCGCTGGACGATATGAAGGTGGATGAAAAGCGTTGTTTGTTGGTGAAAAATCAAACCAATCCTATGGGTGGGGATGAGGGAATGATCGGGAGCTTCCGAAAGTTGGATGTGGATTAATTGAGTGAACGGTTGATCTTTAAAAAAAATTAATTTTCGGACTTTTTTATCTTGGACTTGGTAAAATGGACTGGAAATATGAGTGTTACCCGATTTGTTGTTACCTTGAAACTGCCAAGCTTGATTTCTTGGTGACCTGTTACCGAGTCAGATTGCGCTGATGCATTCGTACATGCATCAAGGACAAGCAGTAACGCGTAGAAGCAAACCGCAAAGTGAACAAGTTTAATTAAGCTGGTGTATTTAATGGGAGTGTGCCAAATTCGTACATCTCATGTACGCTTTGTAACTTCTTTTTTTGTAGCGTTCTTTAATTCGTTTTTTCTGGCTGGCTGTTTAATTAATAAATATGTTTTATTACAGTTCCATTATGTTGTACCACGAGGTATCTAGTTTTTTTTTTTTTTTTTTTTTTTTTCAAATAAACGTAAGGTAATGGTTTTTTTTTATTAACAGACTAAGTTAGTCACCAACCCATAATCCGAGGACTGATAAAATTTAATAACACCTTTTTAATGGAACAAACTCATCTTGTGTACTGACCACCATTTTGCAACAATATGTACAGTTGATGAAAATTGTCATCTATTATATGTAAGCTGATGTTGTTGGTGATTTCATGATAGTTGTTTGTATTTCATTCCCAATATCAAATTTATTATACGCTTATCTAGTAAATCAAAACATAAAAGTTACCCAGGCAGTCAATCAATTGTTCTGCTTGATTTCCTGCACCGCATTCGACTGTGTCAACGTGTTGTCCTCGTACGTCTCCAGCACATCGGCCAAATGTTCGTTGTCGCGCGGCTTCTTGAACTGTCGCTTCTTGTTGGCCAGCTTCTTGCGCTTTGGCAGCAGCGGCTTCTTTGGCCCGTGGTCTTGCATCGAACGGATACCCTGTTTTTCCAGATACTCGTCGATCTTCGCATCGTCCATTGCGTCCACCGTGACCGCACGCCACAGCTTCTGGAAATCCTCATCCACCTGGAAGTTGGCCGTGCGGTCGTTGTAAAACAGAATCTTCTTTTTGTCGTTCGGCCGCGTGATGAAAATGATTTCCGATGCTCGATTTTTAAGCACCTTATCACAGTGAGGCAGCGATTCCTGCACATCATCCAGCAGCACACCGCCCAGCCCTTTAAGATCGTGCTGCTTTAGCAGGCGCATCAGACTTTTACCGTCTTTGATTTTAAACACCGATTTGAATAGGTAACGGCCGTCTGGTGTTAGTTCGATTTTTGGATTGTTCCGCAACGCTTCTCCTTGCAGCCACTGTAAGAAATCATTATTTATTATACAATAGACTGGAAAAGATTGTCTTTGCCGAAATATGTAGGGAAAGAAAAGAAATTAATACATACCGCTTTCACGGACGATCCAATGTCAAGCTGGTTCGTCTCGTCCAGAATGTCGTCCAACGTCAGCGGATGGTCATCACCTTCCTGGTGGCGGGTGCGCATGTGTTTCACGATCTTTGCCAGCACACCGAAGCGGTACTGGGAACTACCGGACATAGTCTTGTAACTAAAAGGAACAAAACATTTAATCCATTAGTCCAGGCACGAATGCAACGAATCGTCAACATCGTCCGTCCATACTTGTTGGCATCGATTTTCGGTGCGGCACTTGCTGGCCTAGGTTTCTTGATGTCTTTCGGTGCCGTAAACGAGCTTTCGGTTTTTGCCTTCTTCTCAACGCTGCAATCATTTGGATAAAATTAGAATAAAATGGAACCATCGTGGAACAACAAACACGGGAACATACGTTGGCGTTGCCATCGCCCGCCGTTTGAAGGCTTCCCGCTCGCGCAAAAGTGCTGGATCCATCGTGGTTCGTAACGATTGTCTTTACGGTGGAAAATGATAAACGATAAAGGATTGTTTCACTTTAATTCAGCCTGGAATGCTATGTTTTTATCAGAATGCTAACCAACTGTGAATGCAGACGTAAACAAAGCAATATACTTTTGCTGTCAAAACGGTGACAGCTGGTGCGTGCTCTCAGCAAAACGAAACTCTCTTTGCCCTCAACTCTCGCAAGTTCTCTCAGAGCAAAAACAAGAATTATCGTTAAGTATAATAATATCTAATTTCTCTGCAAATATATTTTGTATTTTTAAGATGAAGTAAATTTTTGTTTAAATATAAATTAACTGTTTCATCTCGTAAAACTTGTTTCAGTCGCATTTTGTACTCGTATTTTCTAACTTTCTATCGTTTTATTTCTCTCTCTTTCTCTATTGTTTGCCATTCTCTCTTCTAACCTTGATAAACAATCTCACTGATTGATGCCGTGCCCCTTTAACGAAATCACTGCATTGCGCGAGTATGCCACAGCAGCTGGCGTTGTTTATTTTGCGTGGTTCCTTGTTTTTCTGCTCTTTGTGATCAGTATCGGGGCTACGTATTGCCATACAACAAAAACAAATTTCAAGTAGTGTGTAGAACCGACGAACTTAACAAAAGTGGATGCAAAAGATGAAATAATCAGGACATTGCCCGAATCTCACCCATCAAGAACCGGTTCGCCGTTTACAGAGCAGTCTGGAGGTACGTAATCGTGCATAGAGAAAAAAAATCGCTTCCCAAAACCGGCCAGGAAGTAGAAAAGAATGCTACGACCGATGGTAAAAAGAAGACGATTCCAATAAAAATCAGTTCCCGAATTGACTCCCACATCATTCGCGACTAGCGAACCGTCGGAAATTGGACGGCGGATCTGCGTACCACCGTAGCACCAGGGGCGTACCGACAACGTTTAACAGTGTTTAAGGTTCGTTAACCACCAAGGCAACAACGAGTATTCCAATGGCACTTATAACGCTCAGGAGGGAATGTAAAGGCGAAAAGTGAAAGTTTGTGTTATTATAGTTCCGCCCTTTTTCTAGACACCAAGGAGGAGTATCATTATTGTTCACGGGTGTTCCTACGCGGAAGGAATTAGCAAATGCACATTCAAGTTCCCTTTCGATTCCATCAACATCTACCACATGCCAATTAACACATCTATTCAATCTGATATACTTCTTCTTTCAGTTGTTCAATAGTCAAAGCAGCACGATGAATCAAATACGATTCCTTGTGGTCGCTGCAATTGGTCTGTTTGTCTGCATTGGAACCGTCCACTCAGAAGGGTAAGTTTTTATGGACTGAAAGCACGGCTGGCTATGTTCTTCCTTCCTCCGCAACAGCAGCATTATACTGTGTAATGCAATTATAAGGATTATAAACAGACACTTACCTTTCCCGAACGGTTCGAACGTACACAGCCCATTTTCAACCACTCAAAAATGCTGATAGTATTGTACTCTGCTATCAGTTCCACTTTCAGTCATTTGTCAACCGTGTTTAAGATATGAATTTTACACAAAAATGCTTCTTACTTGGTTTACTCTTAATGGTGATCGCCTTTATTGTGGCCGTTAGTATTGCTTTGCCGAAAGACCACAACAATTTTCGGAAAAGGTGCCGATATTGTAAAGCATTTTTTAAGTTTAAAATAAACTCCCTTTCTTTTATCCTCTTTTTCAGGGAATCCGTTTGGGGTTATCAGTGCCAGAATGACCGTTGCGTCAAAACAGCCATCTCTGAGGAATCCTTCCCATTGGCGAAGGCCATTAGTCTACCGGCCTGTCGGCTGTTCTGTGGTTCCGGAGCTGGCTTACTTTGGCCACAGCCAACTGGGGCGATTGTGGTAGAGAACGAGCTCGGCCACATCGATCCCGATCAGGTGTGGTTCCAATGGGACGAAAAGCTGCACCAGCTCGCCGGTCTCTGGGAAGCGAACAAGGAACGTTTCCGGAAGCAGTTGAAAACGCGTGCCCAAGGATCAACCCTCAAAAGTGGTGGCAAAGCGGTGCGCATCAAAATTAACGTTACAGATGATTCACTAACGCTAAACTACGAAACCGACGAAAGTTACTCCCTAACAATTGGGGCCAGTTCATCTGGGGGTGAACTGGAGGCAACCATACAAGCAAAAACATTCTTCGGAGGAAGGCATGGGCTGGAAACGCTGTCACAGCTGGTACTGTTCGATGACATCCGGAACGAGTTGCAAATGGTAGTATCGGCGAGGATATCCGATACACCTGCCTTCCCTCACCGTGGACTAGCCCTCGACACATCGCGCAATTTTATCGATCTCGAGTCTCTGCGTCGTACGATCGATGGTATGGCGATGGTAAAGCTAAACGTGTTCCATTGGCACATAACGGACTCGCAAAGCTTTCCGTTAGTTATAAAATCTCGCCCAACGTTACACACCTTCGGGGCGTACAGCCGACGGGATGTGTACACGGCGGAAGATGTTCGGCAGCTGGTACAGTACGCCCTAGAGCGGGGTATTCGCATCATCCCGGAGCTGGATGCACCAGCACACGTTGGCGAAGGTTGGGAGAAGCTGGGCGTAACAGCCTGCTTTAACTATCAGCCATGGGAAAACTACTGCGTGGAGCCACCGTGCGGTCAACTCAATCCGACTAAGGACGCGGTGTACGACATCCTGGAGGATGTGTACCGGGAGATGAACGCAATGTTTAACCGGTCGGACTTATTCCACATGGGAGGGGACGAGGTTTCCATTCGCTGCTGGAACGCTACCAGCAACATCCAAAGCTGGATGAGCGGACAGGAATGGGGCCTACAGGAGGTTGACTTCATGAAGCTGTGGAATTACTTCCAAACCGAGGCACTACGTCGACTGGACAAAACGTTCCCTCAGGGCACCGGTGAAAAGCAGCGCCCGATCGTGATGTGGACTAGTAAGCTGACCGAATCGCCTTACCTTGAGCAGTACCTGAACAAAGACCGATACATAATACAGGTGTGGACGACGCGCAACGACAGCAAGGTGGCCAATCTGCTCGAGAAGGGCTACCGCTTGATCATGTCTAACTATGATGCGCTCTACCTGGACTGTGGCTTTGCCGGATGGGTTACGGACGGTAGCAACTGGTGTGCACCGTACATCGGTTGGCAGAAGGTGTACAACAACGATCTGATGGCGATTGGTGGTCCGTACGCACAACAGATTCTCGGTGGTGAAGCCGCTCTCTGGACGGAACAGTCCGATAGCTACACGCTGGATAATCGCCTGTGGCCTAGGTTGAGCGCACATGCCGAACGGTTGTGGAGCAATCCGCGTACCGGCTGGCAGATGGCCGAGTCACGCATGCTCATCCATCGCGAGCGGCTGATCGAGGAGGGTATTGCGGCGAACAGCATTCAACCGAAATGGTGCCTGCAGAACGAAGCCAACTGTCCGATCGGGGGCGATGGGGGACGTTCATAAAAATTCAACTGTTTTGTTTTCCTACCCCTTGACACACATTGTAAACCTCCATAGGCTTCCGCTGTTGCTAAAGTTACTTTCGAATTTCAATCTTTTAATGATTAAATTACGGAAGCGAACAATTTGAGTATATATAAATAAATGATACTTTTTTATTGTTTACACATATTTGTTCGGGTAATTTTTCAATGAGTTCATTTTAAGAGGGGGCGATGTTTTGCCTTTTTACATAAAGAAGCTGCACAAGTTTTTTTTTTTTTGTTTCTCAATTTTTAGATTCTCTAGCAGCAGCCTCTGTCGGTAAATGGAAAAGCGGGGATGGATGACCATTCAAGTCAGTGGCAGCGGCAGCAACACACTCGTTTGTACGATCAATCTATTTCTCTCTCTGTCCTAGCCACCGATAAGACATTTGTGGTTACTTACTTATCAAGTTTGTTTTTTCCTGTTAAAATAATCAAAACATTGTTTTCTCTTCTGGGGTCGCATGTGTGTGAGAAGCTACTCAACTACTTTACCGGTTGGAATTGTCCCATCCCACTTGGTGCGCTATAGGGTAATCACAAAAAAACACCGCTATTGTGGGAGGGGGTTGGTTTAAGGAGCATTAATTAAAGTACGGTTAACCCAGTCGCTGATGTAATCGGATGATTTATGTATATCCCGCACTGGTGAGCGGTCAGATCATGCCCACAGGCACCTTATTTCTAGAAGTTGCCCAGGTAATCACTCTCCGTCGGTGGACCAAACTTGTAGATCAGAGTCGCCAAGAAGATGAAAACGTTGTGCATTAGCAGAGCGTATCCCGGATATTTGTCGGTTTGCGAATCGTTCACAGTAAACTCAGCAATCATGATCCAGATGGTTGCAATGATCGACGTGAAGCCAAGCACAAATCCGGCAAACAGGAAAACTTTGATGCCTGTAGGACTCAGTATACCGCCTGAGTAAGCGGGAGCGCCGTGAAGCTAAAAACGAGTCGAAATTAATATAAGCATTGGATAACACAATCTTGCTTGTAGGCTGCACACCAAGCCCCACGTACCATATCGTTTGATATAGCGTTCACCATGATGAAGCTTATCGTTCCCAGGATACCGCAGATGTAGTACGAAAAGCTGAACGTTTTCGGATAAACCGACGCGATATCGATGATGATCCACCATCCGGAGAAGAACTGTCGAACCGTAAGCAATGATTTGTAGAAGTAGTATTGTAGTGTGTGCAGTTTAATCAAATTAGTGCAACCTGTGATTCACTTACCAGCAGCGCTGCTACCACTGTTGCAAGGATCGTTCTTCGTGGAAGAAGTTCGAACCAGTACGCCCCTCGAATGCGATCCACTATCGACATTTTCTGATGTGTTTGTTGTTTCCTGGTGTTGCACCCAAAAAATGGAAATCGCAATAGTAGTTACGCTATCTCTATTGTGTCAAAGTGTTTGAAGCAACTTGGCTAAAAACAAGACACAGAAAGCGAATAAAGCGTACTGCACTAAGAGATTTCCTTGCACAATCGTGATGTTTTTCCGTATTTTTTTTTGTTATCCCTTTTCTGTCTCGATGAGTTATGTTTTATAGACAAGTAAATAAGCAAAATGGGAATGACAGCTGTCTCTGATGGTTTTCAGTTTGACCAATTTTAGTCGCACATTTGCCCACAGTTTTTTGAAAATCTCGTCGGACCAGCAATTGCCGTTTGTTTGGGTGTGAGTGAAATGAAATCGCAGACGGGAGGAAGACTTTTCGGGATTA